>NTMA01000170.1:0-23910 GCA_002917075.1 Hawksworthiomyces lignivorus
TAGGTTCGGATTCACCGGCCGAAATATATGAATCAGAATCCATTATAAATAAAGTTATAACAGTAAATAATTGGTAATAATAGTAAATAGTTTGTTATAATGATTTAATAAATTTAAAAAAAACTTAAAGTTTGAATTAAAATTTTAATTAAAGACATAAATAGATATTTATACTTTTAAAATTATTTCTAAAACCTTCTAGAAATAGTTATTAATAATAACTATAGTTATTTCTAAAACCTTCTAGAAATAATTATTAATAATAACTATAGTTATTTCTAGAAGGTTCTAGAAATAATTATTAATAATAACTATAGTTACTTCTAAAAGGTTCTAGAAATAATTATTAATAATAACTATAATTACTTCTAGAAGGTTCTAGAAATAATTATTAATAATAACTATAGTTACTTCTAGAAGGTTCTAGAAATAATTATTAATAATAACTATAATTATCTTTAAAAGGTTTTAGAAATAATTATTAATAATAATCATAAATATTTTTAAAAGGTTCTAGAAATAGTTATTATTAATAGTTATAATCATAAATATTTTTAATTTAAAATATCTTATACTAAAATTAATTATTAAAATTAATTTTAATATACTAGAATTAATTTAATTTTGGGCCATACTAATACTAAAATTAATTTTAGTATTTTGAAAAATTAAAATTAGTACGAAGCCATACTAAAATTAATTTTAATATACTAAAATTAGTATGAGGCTATACTAATACTAAAAATTAAAATTAATTTTAGTATATACTAAAATTAAGAAATTAATTTCCCAACCCTGATTAAGACTATTAAATCTTTATACATTTTTTAAATATATAATAAAGCCTTTGGTATAACTTCGTAAATTTGGGTCTGTAATTTCGTTGAAGGTATTACAAATACCTGTTAAATAAGTAAAAAGTGTTTAATAATATTCTATTCGTTAGATGATAAAAAATCGTTTAAGATATATCGTTTGTTGTATTTTTATATACGTAAATTAAAGGTTTTTTAAATAATGAAAACGAAAAATTATATTGAACGTTGAATTCCATCGTATAAGATTATTTATAATGTAAATAATTAGTATTAATTAATAAATAAATAATATAATTTGAATACTATAATAACTTATCTAATGAAATAATACGTTCTTTAAAATTATTACTTAAATCGTCTTCTCGAATACCAATCTAAACACATTATTTTAATAATTCATAATTTTCGTGACTATACTTTGTAATAGTAATAATTCGACGAGTTCGATTAATGATGTCTAGTAACAATTAATATTAATAATTTAAAAAAATGTAAAAAAATTTAATAACTTATTATTATTATTTTCTGTTAAACCGAACACTGTATTGTTACGGTGGATTCTTGGACCTACTGTTTACATAAACATCACTGTTATATAGGTTGAATATTTCTGAGCAGGAAGGTATAACTTACTAGTTAGTAGGTTAGAATCTAGCCTAGTTATGACCTAAAATAGTATAGAGTAGTTGGAAGAGCTACCTACCCTCGACGGTTGCTTACCCTCGACGGCTGCTTACCCTCGAGGGCGCTTTGGTGTGGACCGTTGGGCAGACAGAGGGTATTGTCATAGTGGTGAGTCGATTTTTGATTTTTCCTATACAAAATCAATTTTGCGGAAAAATCATTTCGTGAGCACCCTGGCCTTTTCCGAAGCTCTGAGTGCCAAGACGACGGTAGGACTGTGAGAAGTAGAAAATTCTCTTCTCAACAGTCCCACATTGGTCCCTATAGCTATACTGGTTGGTTAGTTATTGAATTTAAAAGTTTGGTGTCAAATTAGACTATATTACAGGGCCTTACAGGCCCTGCATGCCCCACAAGGCCCCAGTCAATTAGTGCTTACTCTGCTGTGACCTGTTGCTCTACAGTGCGGTGAGGTGCTGTAGCTCAACATTTTCATTATTTTTTATTATTCTTAGTTGATAAAAATAAATATTTATTAATGATATCTCATACAACTAAATTAATAATATATATAATACATTTAATATTATTTTTAAAATTGGTATTTAAATAATCGTAATATTCGTTTTCAAATTCATCTATAAAAATATTATAATTTCACGTATTATCTCGTACAATACTAAATGATAAGTTAATTAATATACTTTAACGTAATTGATTATAATTATTTAGTTAATTTACTTCATTATACTTGAAAATTGTGGTAAAGGATAAATTTGTAAAATTTTATTAAATTCTTTATAAATATATTGACCAATGTATATATATATAGATGTTAATTCATTAAAACCTATAATAATTATTAATAAGATAATAATATATATATAGATATATATATAATTAAAAAAATACCAATTAATTAATTAATTAATTTAAGATTATTATTAATATATACAAGTATAATATTTATATAATCCGTTTATATATTCGAAGTGTATTTATCGAAAGTAATTGAAAATTTACTAAAACTTTTAACGTTTTTTTAATTTATAATTAGATATTATAAGGGTCTCATTATATATATTATTTAAAATAGTTTTCATTTTATATCGATTAATAATAACGTATTACTAATAATTATTAATTTATTAAATCTTTTAACAAATTAAAGTCTAATACGTTAAATGACAAATCATTTTTAATAATAAAATTAAAAACTTTATTATAGATCTCATATTCGTTAAAAGATTTAATAATTATATTAGTTCGGATTCGTTTTCTTGATTATGAATTAAAAACCGCAGATGGTGTATTATTAATTAAATCATTTTCTAAGTTAAATAATTAATATATATTATAAAATTATAATTAATAAAATTATTTAATTTAAATCAATATAATTTACTTTTGGTTAAAATGTTTTTGATTATTGATTATAAGTTATTGTAGGTTATTATTTTTATAATGTTATACTTGGTTTGAACTTTAGAAAGGTAGTAATATATCGGCTTTTTTATTACTACAACTAATTATTATTAATTATAAATCTTTAAATAAAATAATTAATAATTAATAAATCATCAAAATAATTTATAATATTAACCTCGTACATTTAATTAAAAACTTTTCGTTTCTTATTTTGATTAGAAGGTAACAGTTTTCTTATAATAAGTTGATTTTTAATTATATATATCGAAGATTCAAAATTATCTACAATAAATAGTTAATAATCATAGTTAATTTTAATAACTTCAAAATTAAAAAATTCTTAAAAATTAAATTTAAAATCTAATTGGGAATATAAAGAGATATTTATAATTTTAAAATTATTTGTAATTGATTCTAGAATACCTAAGAAATTGTTATTATTATTAATTAATAATAGTTATAGTTGATTCTAAAATAATAAAACCTTTAGTATAGATTTATAAAATTCGACCTATAATTTCGTTAGAAACATTACAAATACTTGTAAAATAAATAAAAAAAGTATTTGATAGTGTTTTAGTCATTAAATGTTAAAAGAATTCATTTGATATATATTTTTAGTTATATTTTTATATATATAAATTAAAGATTCTTTAAATAATATTACTAATTTTTAAATAAATATTAACTTATGTAATTAAATAAATAATATAGTTTAAAAATTATTAATTGTAATAATTAGAAATTTATAATAACTTAGTAAACAGAATAATACATTTTTTAAAACTATTACTTAAGTTACCTTTTTGAATAACAATTTACACACTTTCTTTTAAATAATTAAAATTTAATAACTTACTATTGTTATTTTCATTATTATTTTATTATTTATTAATAAAAATAAAATATTATTATTAATATCTTGTATAATTAAATTGATAATATATATAATACATTTAATATGGTTTTTAAAATCGATATTTAAATAATTATAATATTCGTTTTTAAATTCATTTATAAAAATATTATTATTTAACGTATTATTTTATATAATATAACATTATAAGTTAAGTAATATTTATTAAGTAATTAAATATATTTATTTATTTATTTATTTAATTTACCTTATTATATTTTAAAATCATAATCAAAATTAAATTTCTAAAATCTTATTAAATTCTTTGTAAATATATTTATTGATCAATATATACAAAACTTAAAAACTTTAAAATTTATGTAAAAAATATAATAAGAATAAAATTAATAATAAAAATACAATTTAAAAATTAAGAAAATTAAAAAAATTTAAATAATAATTATATTTTATATTTAATAATATTTTATTACATATATTTAAAAATATTAAGAAGTTAATTTTCAATAAAGAACTTGATTTATAATTCAATAATATATTATAAAAAAGATAAAAGAATTTAAAATAAATCTTAAATATATTTTAATAAATAATTTAAATTTTTACGTACAAATAATTTTATTAAAATTATATATATTTTTAAAATATTATTATAATTTTTTTTATATTTTATTGTTTTAAAGTTAATTTTTTTTAAAATAAATAATTATTATAAGTTTTTATTAAAATAATTAATTATTTAATAATTTTATTATATTAATTAATTTATAGTTTAAAATTATATATATATAAAATTAAAGAGTTATATTTTTTAAAGATATTTTTAATTATTAATATAATAAACTTTTTCAATATTCATTAATATTTATTATACTTTTTATGAAAGATAACTTTTTAAATTTAAGATTTTCTTAAAAAAATATTTCTATAAACTAGATATTATTTAAAATAGAAGTATTCTTATAAATAAAGAATTCTTACAATAGAAAATATTTCTATAAATTAAGAATTCTTTTAAAAAAAATATTTTTCAACCAAAATTTTTTAGAGGAAAGGATTTTTATTAAACGGAATTATTATATTATAGAAAAACTATTTAAAAAAATTATTATTATACCAAGTAAAAAATAAAATAAAATTATAAGTCTAAAATGTTATTAATTTTATTTATTATTATTATTATAAATTTTTTTAAAACTATAAAGAATGTATAAAACGAATAACTTTTATTAATATTTTAATTTAATTTTTTTATTAAAGTAATATATAATAATTATTTAATAAAGAACCTAATATTTTAATATTTTAGTATTTAATTTTTTATATTAATAAATATAAGAATTTTTAAAAAAATATAATAGAAGTATATATTTTAATAAAATTATAACTATTAAAATAATTAATTACTTTTAACGTTAAATGTTGAAAACTTTTTATATTAAGGTTTATTATATAGTGAATTCGTTTATATAATTACCCAAAGTTGGGAAATTAATTTCTTGATTTTAGTATATACTAAAATTGATTAAATTAGTATTAGTATGGCTTTTCATTAATTTTAGTTACTAATTTCCAACCCTGTAATTACTTTAGAGTTCTAAGCACGCGAAACGTTAAAGTACTAACTGGTTTTACGTTGTAGGTATATATTTTTAATTAATATAATTTAAAATTACTTAAAATTATTATTTCTAGTAAGTATTTAATTAATAAATGTATTCTTGAATTTATTTAGAATATTAATATTAAGATTTTCTGTATTAGCTTAGCTTTAACCTTATACTACCTAGGTGTATTTACTGTTATATTGTCGCGCAGCATTCTGAATATCTTTATACTTCAGAGTATAGGCGCTGTGAAAAGCGAGTAAAATATAAACAACAACGGTTATAGGAAACCCAGAGAGACCATTCCACAGCTTCTTTACTTAAGGGCGAAGTGCATATAAAGGATTCTTTTTTCTATACTCCGAAACTCCTCACCAGTAAAACCTATAAAAAGGGGTGTTAAGGGAGAAAAAAGGGGCTCCCTAGAACACCAGATAGCTTCAGGCTCGTCGCATTCCTTAAGTAAAACCTATAGATGTCTAAATGACCTTTCTAGTCTTTCGTGGAATTTCCTTTCGGTGAAACATCTTCTCAGAATTCACCATCATACTCTGGTCGGCTATCTCCTCACGAAGCAATGAATTGTTATTGGCGGACTCTGATTGAGGCTCCGCACCAGCCCCGTTTACTTCAACAATTAATTCCCGCATCGCCGCCTCCCACAGCGCATACCGTTGCTTGTTCAGCGAGTTGCGGTCCGATGACGCCCGTACCTCCTTGAGTTTGTTAACCTTGCTAGCGCGCATTAGCCCGCGTAGAGCTTCTTCAGCCTGTTTAGCTTCAACAGCCGCGGCCTCACGGATGCGCTTTGTGTCGCGGCCAAGATGATCTTCAGGTATAGTTGGAGGATTTCCCTCGTTGATTTCATCTTGGGCCAGGAATGATCCATCCTCGTATCGCATGCCGCTTCCGTGAATAGTAACAGCGTCAACGTCTATAGGTGTGTGGCGGTACGTATGGATGCTAGGAAAGTCGGGAAAACCGCTAGGGATATATGGCTTGTTGTCTTTCTCGACCTTGCCGCTGAGCTGACTGCTGAGTAGGGGAAGATCTCCATATGCATCTCCAGCTAGCATTTGGTGCTGGAATGCATGGCCAACCGGTGGGTCGGCGTCCTCCTGGGTCCGTTTTGGTCGATGAACAGGGTTGCGAAGATGCGGCCGTAGCATAGAAGTGCCGATGTTGAAACGGGCGAGTGACACATCAAAATCTAGAGGGATCGGCTGTGTGCGGCGGCTGGCAAACGTAAATCGAGAAACGTCTTCGACAAGGGAATGAAGATCTAGCAATTTTTTTTCCAACAGTTAGTGACTGACAATAAAAAGACTAACGTCACTGTAGAACCCACATGTTTCTGTAACGAGCAAGAAACTCTCCAATGCTTCATTAGTCGCGGAAGAAAAGCCAACGTGACCAAGGGCGAGGACGAGTGCACGTCGTAGCCCAATGCGAGCTTGTTCGTCTGCTGAAAGCGCCTTCTGCCGTCGCATCTGACCCTGTGCATCTTTCAGCTTATTTTCGCACTGCTCCCGCAACCTCTTGAGCTTTTGTGGTGGTCGTAACTTGAGGTTGGGTATTGGTGGCTTTAGGAGCACAGTCTCGCATAGTAGAGGCTTTTCAAGGTGTGCTTGATCATGCGACCGTAGCTCCGGTAGCATTTTTTCTTCCTTGGATTGGCGCTTCTTTTCATTCTTGCTATTTATAAAATTGTCGCTCATCTCAGTTGCATCCATCACCCTAGCGACCACCTCCAGTCCTTCCTGCTTTACTTTTGTAGTCGTGGCCAATGTGCGAGGTTGAATGTTCTTGTGCCCGTCCTCATCGATATCCTCACCCACTGGTCCACTTCTATCGGAATCGAAATGTGGCAAGTCGGTCATTTCAGTATCTCCTTGTATTCTATGTGTCGTAGAAGATGTACTATGCGAACTTGGTTTGTGTACGTGGCTGCTATCAGAGTCATCAGGAAATGCATATGGATCCATATTGGTCACATTTGGTTTCGGCGACGCAGGTTGAGGTCGTTTGCTGATAGATGGCACGCTTTCATCACCTATCCGTCTTCTTGTCGACTCGTTGTCTTCGCCAGTCAGCAGAGATCGTTTGCGAATGGATGGCGAAGCGTTCTCCCCTATCATCGCCCGGTAGCACTACCTCTCCGTTTTCCACTCTTGCAACACTTTCAGTCGATCATTAATGATTTGTGGAGATAGTGCCACCGCTATTTTATCGAAAAAAAAAAGCACCTTCGATTATGTGAGGGTTTCGTAAACCGTTCAAAAGTATTGCTGGTAGTTCGATTGTTATTTATTCTAGCCGTGTGTTTGTGTAAAGGTTGAAGTAATGGGTTGAATGCGCTACGATTGAACTTGACGTGACGTGCAGATCAGTGAACTAACCTGCTCTGCCAGTATGGTCCGTGCAAGGTTGGGTCCACTTTCGCAGGCAAGCAGTTATTAAATTCCACCTCGTCCTCACATTAAATCGGACACAGAGAGCTCTTGCTATTCACGCATTCAAAAATTCAGAAATATATAATCCTATTTAATGCAATGCTATTTCTTGTTTCCCTCTATGTATTCTAACTTTAGGTCTCCATAGGCGCTCCATGCGTGCTTCGCTGTCTCCCGGAAAACCGACCATGACCAGCTCGTCCGGTCTACATCGTCCGTGTAACCAGCATCCAAAACCCAGTACGCCAGCAGAACTACAACGATCAACGGCGCCGACGTAACAAAGTATTGCCAAAACTGTTCTCCTCCCGGCCCATAAGGCTCAGTCATGCTAAAGAGAGAGCTCGTGTAGGCAAGCGGAAGGAAGATAAGGCCCAGCAATGTGATGGCCTTGGCACTCTTGGCCTCGCGGATGCTGCGGCGGGCAGTCTCGCGGGCGAGCTGCTGTTCACGATAGGCTTGTCTATTTCCGGTGATAGAGGCCAACCCCGTTACCGCACTATTGAGACACTCGGTGCGGTGGCGGAGTTCATGGAAGCGGAGGAGCAGAAACTGGAAGTCCAAGGTTGGGTCCATCCAACTTCGAAGGGCAGCTCGATGTTGCCTGATTTGTTCTTCAGCCTTTTTCCTGCAGCTTCCATCATCTCTCTCGTCATAACGATACTCCCTGTTACCGGTCCATTCACCATATTGTTGATCGCGGGCAAAGTCCTCCACAAGAGTGGTGGAGGATGCAGACTGTGAGAGAACCGTTGTTTCCGCCGTCGCTTTTGACCGCGTGTTTCTCCTTATCTTTGGTCCTTGGTGCGATAGCCGCATATCCTCTGCATCGTACATGGCCATCATATTACCAGAACATCTAGTTGGGTCTGGTTTCTCTAGCGGAATACCCATTTGTAGCATAATTGCTTCCAAATCTTCGGCGTATTCGCCAACACGCCGCTCGGAAGCTTGAATGTCACTCCAGAGCTCCTCAACCTTCTCCATAGGCAGCGACGCTAGGTCGTGCTTGCGGCTGAGCGCCCGCTGCACTTTGGAGAGCATGGCCCGGATGTGGCCAGCGAGCTTTAGATAATGCGCAGCAACGATTTTGCGCACGAACGGCGTGACAACGAGGTCGGGTGATGCAATCGTGGCTGCGGTAGGAACCGATGCATAGGCCCCGTGAACAACCAGTGATGCTGCGTGTGTCTGCAGGTAGAAAACTAAATCATCGAGCATTGAGGTGCGGGGCGGTCCAGGTTGTCGTTTGGGAAACGACGAACCATTCGACCAACGTGAGCCGCCCGGTCTGTTTCCCTGCGCCCACTGTGGTACAAAATCTACATAGCCTCCTTGGTATGGCCGTGTCTGTACATCCAGAACGGTGTGATATCCGACGCCAGTACGGACCCGGCGTACTGGTGGGTCGCAGATAATAAGACCTGGGTTTATGAGTATAAGCTCTCTTCTTTTTTGTTGCATAGAACCGTTTTCGGATGGCGAGAGGCAACTTACAGTCCCATCCATCTTTTGGACGTGTCCGCGTCCATATTGTGCATTTACGCCGAACAACCCCAACGTCCATGAAGCTATCATCAGAGCGAGAGACACCGATATGACGGCCGGAGTCAGCGCATACATAGAGGAAATTATCAGGCGCGTGGTCAAGCTGTAGCGGTTCAAAATACTTCATCGTAATGTGTGGTGACCATGGCGATGGCTGTGGCAATGACCAAGTGGACGCCTCCGTAAATGACAGTGGAAAGTTGGAAGAAGACGAGGAGAAAAGTACCGAGCTCATCGATGGTAGCAGCATACCATCACTCTCGCCTTGGGCTGTGATGTTCATGACTATTATACGCTCGTGGTCCAAAAAGGCAGCAGGAGGTACGTGTAAATATTCACCCAACACCCCAACAAAGGTAGGTCCCATCCCCTCTAGCAAATAGACGGTACGTCGTCCAGATACTTTTCCTTCTGGTGATTTGTCGCTCCTATCGCCTGAGCATCCTTGAAGCCGCACGATTTCCGCCTTGGTCTCAAGGTGGGTACGCAAATTCTCCCCGTTCCAAAACGTAGTTGTTGGGCCGAACGTGCCTTTGTCATCCATCTCCAGAACTGCCACCCGGCCATAGTCATGCCAGGGAATTTTCTGAGCAACGGCTTTGGGATCACGACTGCGCAGACGTGGATCAGTGTCTAACAGCGATTCCACGTACGTTTCATATGGACTAGTACCACTAGTGTCAGCCAACCATTGTCGCGTACAGAGTGATTCTGCCTGGGCTTCAGATGCCAACATGAGGCCGTCTTTGAGCGGCTCAGATCGAGGCTGCATGGCTGTTTGTGGACCAGGTATGAGAACTTTTTTTTTTCTGTACGAGCATGGAATGAGGGTCCTCTGTTGTGGGAGAGGACAACAATAGCAGAAGGCAGTGCAGTGTACTGTTGGCGGTTCTTATGACACAGGAGGCTGTGACAATGAGTTGACAAGATGATATCGCTGGACAAGGAAACAAATGGGAATGAAAAGGTAACTCATGGCATATTGTAGTATTTATACAGGTATGTTCTGCTAGGTGTAAGTATATAACACAAATCTAAAGAAATATATCCTAAGCAGAAGTGTACCAGAAATAGCCCAAGTGACGAGAAAGTTTGAAGGAATATGGCACAAGAATTCAAAGAGGACATCCACTGTCAAAAAATGAAGAATCAGGCGCCGAAAAGTGTCGCCCGCTGCTTACAAGCCCCGTTGCAGGAATATCAAACAGATTCAACCTGGTGATAGCAGTAATTAGAAAGGGAGCACGCGCACATGGTTCGTCGGTCGCCATTTAGAACAGAAAAGCAGGGCTAAGAAGAGTTGGAAAACACAGGTAGATGGGCCTTCTTTGCGAGAAACAAGGCAGTGTTCTGCTGCCGCCGAGGGGTAACTTGGAGTGAGGGCATTAGGCAAGGCGAATCTGTGTTGCTCTTCGAGTCGTCGGTGAACATATGGTGCAGTCCTGATGGGGTTCGGAGGTTTGTGGTTGACTAGCAGCTAGGCTGCCATTCTGCAGGAAATCTATCCCATTGGAATTCCCATTAGATCACTTTCGAGTCGCTTTTAAGAAAGAAAACCGAGAGAAGAGCAGGCTCCACAGAGAAAACCAACCTCACCAAACTCTATACTGTTATAGGTTGTTGAGTTTCTTCTCGGCAGCCATAGCTTGCCCCACTGAGACAAAATCCAGCTAGATTGAGTCAGTAATTGATTTCTAGAAGCAAGAAAAGTGAGGCGCAGCAGATACGACCCGCGTCAATGCTGAAGGCAGACTGCGCAGCCGTTTCTCCCTCCTCCCTTGACCGAATGCAGAATGAGCCAAGTTCGAATAATGTACGCTGGTGCTCACAGCCATCAAAGGTGCCAATAATACGCTGTGGACAAACAACTCCTATAGCCTCGACCGGAAAGAAGACCAGAATCATAGGCTTTTCTCCTTACTAACTCGTCTCCTCGCCATCCTCACTTTTCTCTTTTATCCTTTTTATTATTTCTTTTTTTTTTTTAAAAAAAAAGAAAAATTCACACCTCTTTCATCTACACTTAACTTACCAGAACAACGTTCGGTTGGCGACCATACGCAGCTACGCAAAGATTGGTCTGGGCCGTGATAGACGAAACTGAATTCGTGTTTCCCGCTTTGAGCGGGTCGGGTATGAGGATCTTATCACCAAATAAATCTAGCTCAACGTCGAGAAAATGGTTAACGATGCCCATGCGCCCTGACGCACTCCCGCCTGCCGGTCGGTCGAGAGTGCACTCTGCGAAGTTGGGGTCCGTGGTGTCATATGGCGTCTCGTAGTAGTAGGTAAACTCGTCGAGGATGTACGGCACCTGTGAGGTGTCGGCATGGTAATCTGGAGACTGTTAGGACTGATACAAGGAGGGGAAAAAGCAAGTCTGGCACAACAACGGGAGGTGGAAATACAAAAGCCAAAGAGAACAGCAAAGAATATTTCACCGCGTACCCATAAAAACAATTAGCCTTTTGCCACTCGAAATAAGAGATGCCAGTGTCGGCCAAGTATCTAGTATCAGTGTGCCGGATGGCGCAAAGGCGTATCCGTCGATGCCAGCCGCTTGAAATACAGTTGCGTACTGTGCCACAGGCATGGAATCGCCGTTAGTGAGTAGCAATGTGACTATCTCGTTGGGGTTGTTGTCCAAGAAAGCCTTGACAGACGCCAGATAGCTGGCTAGCGAGCCAGCATCTTTCTCTAGGCAGGTGGTATGGCATAACTCAATGATTCCGTTTTTGTTATGGCTCTGTGCCTGCAGAAAGCGGACACCCATGCCGAGTTGATCGGCAACAGAAATGAATTGGTTGTCCGTGGGCAAGAGGCCGACAAAGGCTGAATCGTGCGACCCAACGAACGTCACTTCGCTGTAGAGGCGGTCACAGAGATTAGGCGAGCCATTACAACTCTGTACTCGTGCCCCTATATGATTTGCTTGCTGCAAACCTGGTGCTCCAAATACAGCCCCTGCGACTATGGCGGCTCCCGGAAGAAGCTGGCTCAAAAGAGTTCGCATTATTTCAACCTCTTTCAATCCCAGAAATCTGCCAAACTAGAGTTAGCCTATCCTACGGCGTGCTCCTAGATTAACATATATCAGAACTCGACAGAAAATAGACGAGAGAGGCCGGGAGGACAGTTACAGCTAGGTTGATAGAGAAAACGTTTGTCTCTCGACAAAATGATCGGCAGCTCAATCTATCTTGATTTCGTGCAATTATACTGAACTAACAAAGGAAGGCTTGGTGTCGAGAGCAGAGTGCCATCGTATCTATTCTTCTGGCGA
The DNA here is from genome assembly GCA_002917075.1 of Hawksworthiomyces lignivorus. Classification (NCBI taxonomy): domain Eukaryota; kingdom Fungi; phylum Ascomycota; class Sordariomycetes; order Ophiostomatales; family Ophiostomataceae; genus Hawksworthiomyces; species Hawksworthiomyces lignivorus. The sequence continues at coordinate 12,636 of NTMA01000170.1, forward strand.
TGAAGGTAATCGGCTACCCAAAGTATTTATATATGCTGTTGATGCTGGCTGCCAACCAGACCAATGTGCCGTCTCTTTCGCATTTGAGTGGTAGGCTTGGCTAGAGTTGAACAGCGACCCCGGACTCTTCTTCAGGCACACTTTGGTTTGATCACACTCTACTTTAGTTGATTTATTTGTCCACGAGCGAAACAACACAGTCGTGTTGTCAACTGGTTGCTGTGCACCAAAGCGGATATTGCCAAGGAACCTGCACCAAGAAGAGCCGTCTGGGATGCTAGAGCTTCATTGCTGGCAGAGTATCTACTGCGAGATAAACTTTGTGTCTGAGATTACTCCGTCTAGCTCTTTTCTTTCTACCTAAGCCAGACTTATTGGTAAACATGGTAGCCATGGGTTTATACATGACACACCTGGTGATGGACATTTGGCCTGTGATTGGCCCGGACGTTAAATCAAGGTGCTGAGAAATTTGACCGATCAGAAGAGCAGATCAGCGTGCCAGAGCAGTTAATAAACGCCACCACTCTAATCACGCTTTACAGTCATGTTCTCCGGCCCCATGTCAGGAACGACCGTTCTAGATCCTAGCGTGCCTAGTTAAACAGCTACGCTAAGAAGCCGCAGGGAGATGATACTAAGGAGCGGTTGGAAGGGATTTAATGGCCAGGAGCTTGGGCTTTTTATGACGGTGATTTGGCAGTACTCGGTTTGTCGAAGTCGAACGCAGTGCTAAATTTGGTAATTTGAAATAGGTCAGAGATAGGAATGATAGGAAAATGAACGGATCCGCCTTATCTCCCTTTATGCTCTTGTTGGTTACCTATATTTTGGCCTGATTTCTCTGTCTTCTTTTCGTTTTTAATTTCCACTGCTTGTAGCGTATTTAGTAATTCATATAGTGGCCTTAGCCCGCTAATTCACCAGATTTACTTACCGCTGGGGTGTAAAATGCTTTAAGGGGAGAACTTGTACTTTTCTCTACCGACATGATGCCGACTTACGACCGTCTCCTTTCGCTCATGAAGTTAACATTCACACACATGGTAGACTTATGAGAGAGGATTCCCCTCTGCTACCACACACTTACTCAGATTCTAAAATTAGCATGTCGGCCGGGGATTCTCCTTAAATCCACAAAGTGAGCAGCCTCCTATTTCACGGCCTGGGGACATCGCGTCCTTTTGTCTTCACGTGCTCCCACTATGCGCTGGGCAGGTGCAGGGAGGATGTGACCACACCTTCTACTTTGGGTTGATATTCCGTGTGTAACTGCGCGAATGAACGGCCGAATAGAGTGAAATAGCTTAAACAGTGAAGATGAACTTAAGAACAAGAGCACCTCAGCAGACAAGATTTTGCCAACCCCGGTGCACAAATGTTATCCTCCCGGCACATCACAGAGCGCTGTGCGAATATGGAGCTCTCTGCCCCTTTGTACTGTTATGTTTCTGCCTTTTTGAAGAGCTCGACCGGCGGCCACGTTTGGTCCTGTAGATACTACCAATCGTTCTCTTTTATGACCATATCAAAGTATGTCAAAGTTAGGCCTTCTTTGTGTGCCATTACAGGATGATGTAAATATTTGATGAATATGTCGTGAGTTGATTTCTCAAGAGCAGATGACTGTGCAATCCCTTCCTGCCTAGCCCATAAGGCAACACTGTCTAGATTTCTAAGCACTACTCCGTACCTTGCTTCCGTTCGTTGATTTTCTTTTAAAGAGCCAACCAACTCCCACTCGTATACACCTCTCGTCGTTTTAGGTAAATAAAGCTTCCCTTTCTAGGAGAGATCTACTCTAAGCACGCCGTCAAGTTTCTACGGCGAATACAACATACCTACTTGAACAGTATTAGCATATGCATATCTTGATACGTACATATTACACATACATGCATGGTGGGGTTAGTAAGAGTCGCCCCTGCTACCGCCAAATTAAGTAAGACGCGTCTAGAGAATTTTAGAACGCGTCGTCCATAGAATCATGTTAGGAGTTCTAAGGACTCTCTTCTGCCGCCATTCTTTCTATACTCTTTCTGCCTTTTAGTTAAGCTTGCGCGCCAATATTGTCGCTCATGGCGTAGTGACGATATTCGCACATGCACACCACACCTACTCCAGGCATGGACGCTGCTGACTTCCAGTCTCCGCCGTCAAAACGACGAAGATGCGAACCTGTCAGAGAAGGGGACTTGACAGACGGCAATGACGAAGCAAAAGTTGAGTTGGCAGGTGCCTCACCAAACCCTAAGAAACGCTTCTTCGATGATGTCGTCGTTGTGCCTTCTGTAACCTCCCCGCCTTTTTCCCAACAGAGTGGTTATCCAACATCTTCTCCTATTTTACCAACGACACACTCTGAAACTCGTCAAAGTAGTCTGTCACCTTCCTCTCGCCGACAACATCAACAACGCCGTTCTTCGCCAGTTCGATCCCCGCTGGCCGCTGATCCTGCCCACTCTGAAGAATCTACACTATTACCATCCTTGTCGTCTTCTCCCCTGTCATTCGATCAGGATGCTTTTCGAGCTATTGTTGGACAGAAAGTTGAGCCGGATGTGCTGCAAATAATCCGTGAGAGCTGCCACAACGATATCGAACGTGCGGTGAATATGTATTTTGATGGCACATGGAAATTAAAGAAGAAAAAAAAAACGGCAGCGGGTATACACAATAAAATTTCTATACCTTCTGGTCCTGAACGTTCCACCCTGTCTGATAGCGAAATAGCCGTCCATTCGCAGCTCCTAAGAGGCCAGTCTTCTGTTAAAGCGAGACCGCTGGAAAGCATTACTGAATATGGTCTCACCATGCCTCACCAGCGCTACATTGGCGCCTTTGGCGTCGAGGGCTGGGCCACTCGCAGTGGTGCTAACTTGCTTAGGCATGGCGACGTCGTCAAGATCGAACGTCAGAAGATTGAGATGCCGCGCACGGTGAGCATAAAGCAAAAGGCCGTATCTAAATTAGGACCTGCTGTGGCAGTCCGGCCTAACTCAGCTGCCGCCAAGCGAGTCGATGTGATTGTGCGTTTTACCAGCACCGGCGGTATGGAAATAGGCCGCCTCTCAAAAGATGCAGCTGATTGGGTGTCAACACTCATCGATCAACATATATGCAGATTTGAGGGAGTGTGTGTCTTCGCGCCGGAGCGTCTGCGCACCAACGACACCGTATTTATTCAATTACATTGTTTTCTTCTACCGTCGGCTTTTGAACAGAAGCCACACAAGCCGGCCGACAACCGGACCACGGGGCTCTTCGAGGAGCGAGAAACGACCGAAGAGCGCGACTTGCGTCTGCGTCAGGTAGCTCTTGTCCGGTTGCTGCAGGAGATTGGTCTGGTACCAACGCGCGCCAATGCAACTGCGGCTAAGCGCAGTCGTCAAGGTTTACTGGAAGCTGCCGAAATGGCAGAGAAAAAAGAAAAAGAGGATCTGAAGGAATCGTCTTCACAAAAGGACCCTCTACTGGGAAATGATCGGTTGTCACCCGACGAGCGAGAGGAAGGCCAGGAGCTCGAACAAGATCAGCTAGATGCGCTTTATCAGAAGGCTCAGTCCTTCGACTTTACCACGCCAGAGGCCGAGCCACCTGATACATTCGCGCTGACACTTCGGCCCTATCAGAAACAAGCACTCTACTGGATGTTGTCTAAAGAGAAGGACGAGGCAGGCGAGAGCAGAGAAGAGTCCATGCACCCGCTCTGGGAAGAATACGCATGGCCGCTCAAAGATGCAGATGACAAAGACTTGCCACAGATCCCAGATCAGACTCACTTTTATGTGAATCCGTACTCGGGTGACCTCTCGCTTGATTTCCCCGTCCAAGACCAACACTGTCTCGGTGGCATCTTGGCTGATGAGATGGGTCTAGGCAAGACCATCCAGATGCTCAGTCTGATCCATTCCAACAAGTCGTCTTTTGCTCTAGAAGCTCGTCAGCAACAGCGGCAGCGAGGGCAAACAAACATGAAGAATGGTGATGCCTCGAGTTTCAACAGCCTCCGTCGCATTCGGTCCAGGTTCCCAGATATTACACCTGCACCTTTTACAACTTTGGTTATTGCACCAATGTCGCTGCTCGCCCAATGGCAGAGCGAAGCTGATATTGCTTCGGTAAATGGGTCGCTGCGATCTATGGTGTACTACGGAAATGAGAAAGCCACCAACTTACAAGCTTTATGCGCATCTGATCAGGCTGCTACAGCGCCAGACATCATTATTACGAGCTACGGTGTGGTTCTCTCAGAATTCACACAAATGTGGTCGAGGAATAGTGGAGGAGGCGGCAGCAATGATGGCCATCACGGCCACGGGTTGTTCTCGCTAAACTTCTTCCGCATCATTCTCGATGAAGCGCACACCATCAAGAACCGTCAGTCGAAGACCGCCAAAGCTTGCTATGCTTTGTCCGCTGAGCATCGTTGGGTGTTGACAGGCACACCGGTTGTTAACCGTCTGGAGGACCTGTTTAGCTTGATTCGCTTCCTGCGTGTTGATCCGTGGAGTAACTTTTCTTTCTGGCGCACCTTTATAACCGTCCCGTTCGAATCCAAAGATTTTATGCGCGCTTTAGATGTTGTGCAGACAGTTTTGGAACCTTTGGTCATGCGACGAACAAAGGATATGAAGACAGCTGACGGACAATCGTAAGCCTCCCTCCCAACTTGCCTAACTTTCTATATCTTAACGACTTTGTGCTGACAACCTAGGCTCGTTGCACTCCCTGCTAAACAAGTCGAGATTGTTGATGTTGAGCTGTCGAAGGCTGAACGGAAGATTTATGACCATATCTACATGCGCGCAAAGAGGACATTCACAGCAAATGTAGAAGCCGGCACGGTTATGAAATCGTTCACTAGCATTTTTGCCCAAGTGCTGCGTCTACGCCAGTGCTGCTGCCACCCGGTGCTAGTTCGAAACACGGACATTGTTGCAGATGAGGTGGAAGCCAATGCTGTTGCAGACGCTGCTGCAGGCCTAGCTGATGACATGGATTTACAGTCACTAGTTGAGCGGTTTACGGCAACAACAGATGACCCTACCGATGCCAACGCTTTCGGCGCCCATGTGCTAGGCCAGATCCGCGATGAAGCCGCTAACGAGTGCCCCATATGCTCGGAAGAGCCCATGATTCAACAAACCGTCACTGGCTGCTGGCACTCAGCCTGTAAAACATGCCTGCTCAAATTTATCAACCACGAAACGGACCATCACCGGCTACCACGGTGTTTTCACTGTCGGGAAATTATCAACCGACGCGACTTGTTTGAGGTAGTGCGCCACGATGATGACCCGGAAACAATAGGACACGCACCGCGTATTAGTCTACAACGTGTGAACGTGAACGAGTCATCAGCAAAAGTGGTCCGACTCATCCAACACCTACGGGATCTCCGTCGTGAACGCCCAATGATGAAGTCAGTAATATTTAGCCAGTTCACTTCATTCATGTCACTGATCGAGCCGGCTCTGCGGCGGTCCAATATCCAATACTTGCGGCTCGATGGCACAATGGCGCAAAAGGCGCGAACCGTCGTGCTAGATGAATTCCGACAATCAAAGCGGTTTACAGTCTTATTGATCAGTTTGCGAGCCGGTGGTGTAGGTTTGAACCTGACCACGGCCAAGCGCGTGTACATGATGGACCCATGGTGGAGCTTTTCAGTGGAGGCGCAAGCGATCGATAGGGTTCATCGAATGGGTCAGGACGAAGAAGTGAAAGTGTACCGGTTCATTGTCAAAGGCAGCGTAGAGGAGAAGATGCTCAAGATCCAGGACCGGAAGAAGTTTATGTGAGTGTGCCTAATATATTCTTGGTCCTTGTTATACTTGTTATCCCATGCTTATTCGACTTATATTGACACTTCATATTCAGAGCAACCTCGCTTGGCATGATGACAGACGAAGAAAAAAAGCTACAGCGTGTCGAAGATATCAAGGAGCTCCTAAGCTAAATGAAGACAGCAGCGTGAGCATTAGAGTGTGCTGGACCTGCAATATAATATTCTGCGCACGTATGTGTCCCCCGTCAGACATGTCTTTATTTAGCTAAAGAGCTTTTTGATATCTTTGTGCCCTCCTTGGCGAATATGCCTCGTACGCAATATCAACAAGAAGATTTAATAAAAGAGAGTATAGCTATATTATCTCCGTATTCCGTACAATTTTTGTTATAGCCAAAACCGGCGACATGGAAATGGAACCGGAAATAAAAACTATAAGTTGCAAGAGAAGCCTACGAATTCTAAAATACTGATTAATCTGTGCACGGTTACAAAAAAATATAAATCGAAGTCATAGGGCTGGTGAGCTAAATTCCGAGACCGAGCAAATAGAAATCTATTTAGTATCTTAGAGATATCGAGAAAAAACTACAAAGCGCGCAGGATACAAGTCGTTCATTTTGCATATTGTCTTAGAAGAATCTCAGAAGGCTGTATGATACCACACTAACCGTAAACTTGCAAAGGCTAAGGATCAACAGTGGAGTCAAGCTCAGGAGCAGCTGTAGCGCCACTGCAGGGCTATTCCTCTCCTCCTACTTAGTCGTGCTTAATCGCAAGTGAGCCAACTGGTAGGTCGATAGCTGTGCCACCATTACCCCAGAGACCCGCCGCACCGGCGTAATCTATATTAATAGTCAGCCTTCACATTTGTCTAATCATTTCCCAATCCTTCCTTCCCAAGTTAACCATAAACAACTTACACGCAAGGAATGCGGAAATGAAACCGGTTGCGCTCGATGCCGTCAGGAGGCCATTGACGCCCGTCATGTAGCCGGTCGCAATGAACAGCAGCGTGAAGTCAACAAACACCAGCAAGAGCAGAAGCACCCAAGACGCGCGGGTGGCGGCGACCGTGAAGATTACGCAAACGATAAACCATGCCCATACAAACATAGCGATAGCCTGTCCCAGGTCAGGAAGAGGCTCGCCCGTGGTTGGGTCAGCATACGCAGCCAGGATGCCGGTGCCGGGGATGAAGATCAGGGCATAGGCGACATTGAAACCTGCGAATGACGAAAAGACAGTCGCACCGAACTGAATCAAGTATGTTAGTCTCCAAATCGGCGATCATGGGAGATAAATCAGATCAAACAGAACATGAATGAACCACTTACAGTATTGCCAGTAATAAATTCCATAATGCCCGAAATATACTGACACAAACCGCCAAAAAATATCATAGTGCTGATAATAATGTTAGGCTCCGCAACGCCGCGGGGCTTAAGAGTCATCAACGACAGCAAAAAAATGCTCGTTCCGAACGCTGTTAGTCCCAGCGGCGCTGGATTAGCGAAGTTGCGTGGTACATATGGCAGAGCCGGCTGGTCACGGGGCGAGATGGTGACCTGCGCCTCGAGGTCGGCGCCACCTGTTTTAGAGTTGACAGAAGGTGTAGAGGCAGCCATTGCTCTATCTTGTTTGCTTCTTCTACTGTTGAATTAGCAAGGAGAGAGGTTGAAGACAAGGTCGGCTGTCAGGAGATGACGAATGGAGAAAAACTAGGATAAGGACGGGGAATAAGGGGCGATGGGGAACCCTTGGTAGACAGGCTATGGTCTAGTCTTTATGAAAACTCCCACATGGAACACGAGATAAAGAAAAAGAAAATCGAAGCGATAGAAAGTTCCAACCCATTGGATGGGAATGATGTGGGTGGTGGCTGTGGGAAGGCAATGCAACCTGCTCCGAGCATCTGGAAAAGAGTGGGAATGAAGCAGAGAACTTTGGGATACATGTGGGCAAGTGAGACAAGAAGATAATCTGCAAGTCTGTGGGTTTATTGCGATGTGCATGAATCGGTCTTCTGGGGAGCTGTTACTGTAGAAAACAGCCGCAGTCATAACAAGTAAAACTTACTTATGCTAAAAGTAGTCGAAATACAAACAGAAATGAGTGAGCGTGGTGGCAGTTGGAGCAGAGAAACACGATTAAAAAGAGTGATTGGAACAGAAGAAGTTTGGATGGAAGGGGAGAGAAGAGAAGGAGAGAATGTAGTCAAGAAGGAGAGGAAAGAAGCTACATAAAAGGGGAAAGATCTGCGGGAAAGTTATCTCAGGGAGATAATAAAATAAGGAAAACGGAAATTCAGAAATAGATTGGATAACTGATCTTGGGCTGAGTAAATAACTATGTTTGTTCTGCCAAGCTCAAAGAAGCGGAGTGGGCTAATTGGAGGTGTTCTTGATACTACTGTGTTACTCTATTTTCATGTCGTGTATGACATATACTCGTATACCACCAGTGCACGTTTGTCGACGAGATTACGCTTGTGCCAGGGTGATGTGCCCTTAGCCTTCGGATACCTTATGAAAAGAGCTAAAGAGCTGACTCTATGCTTAGGTGGGATGGATTAAACAAGCAACAAAGAAATGGACGAGACGAATTAAAATAAAAAAGGGGGGAAGGAGAATGTGGTTAAAGGAAGCATGGGGTTGGCTTGATGAGGGAAACGTATGCGTAAGAGAGCGGACGTGGAGTCAAAAGGGAGACAAGGGCGAAAGTATCTGGAGGAAAGAACGCAATAACACGGAGTAGGTGCATACAGACTTGGAAAGATGTTCCGATCATCGTATCAATGGCCCTTTTATAGTTTTATTGTATTTTACTTCTTTCGTCTTCCTAGTGGGGGTATAGGTTGCAAGGGTCTGGAGTAAAAGGTTGATAGGAATGGCATTGACGTGGATTCAACTTCGATGGATTTCATTATATCGTGCGAAAGGAATAAAGTAATATGCATTATATTCTTGTGCAACTTCGCACGATGCAGGAGAGCTGGGGGTATCATAAGATACGGAATGGTTGTTATCTAATTTATGTAAGTCTCCAGCCAGGGTTGCATGCGATGGCCAAGTAAAAAAGAGAAGGAAGCTCGTAAATGTAATATGTTGAGAGAAGAATCATGATAAAAGAGCGTCTTTGGCTCCGGACCTTTGCTTTATTGCAGCTATTTTTGACTCGCTTTGCGGTTGGTTACTCGGTAACAAATAACTCTCTGCTGCAGTTTCGCAATAAATTGCCTCACTAGGACCATCGATGAAATCTTATGACTGATAGAACTGCAGCCTGTGGGTCCACAGGCTTACATTCGCTTCGTTACCGAGAGAATTTCGTTGCTTTTAATATGCAAAGTGGTTATCCCCAAGGATTTTTTAGGCGGCGTTTTCGGTTTGTTTTGTGTTTGTGATATCTATTGTGCCTGGGAGCCAGCTTTTGTTGCTTGGTTCGGTGTCCACATTTAATTCGGTCTCTTCCAATCTGCTGCTTCTGAGTTTTTCAAGTATCAGTCTCTCCCCTCCCATGCTCTTTTTCGAGCCTCGTCAGCCTGCCGATTGACAAGGGAGGCATGCAAGCTACCAAGAGAGCATGAAACATTGTGCCTCTATTGGCTGACTGTTAGAAAGAGAAAAAATCATATTGCTCAACACATTCGTGCTTGCAGCTCGCCAGGGAATGTACAAGTTATACGTAAATGTATATTGGCACTTGTGCGCAAAATACGCATAAGTACTGATGCGCATGCCGGCGACATGTGAAGGTAGGCTTTGGGAATAGACCCTTGTCTTGCATATGGGTTGAGTCTGAATTTCTTTCCTAGTTTCCCTCCACATGTTAAAAAAAAAAGGAATGACTGTCATGGAAGCGAAGGGGTTTTTCTTTTCTCCCGCCGTTGAAACGAGGGTGCCCATGAATGAAGTGTCGTTGACTGCAACATGAAAAATTACATAAACAGACGCGGGAAATTCGGGCACTGCGCCGGTTTGGTACGCTAGCCCTTTTGTATACTAGTCAAACTTAGTGTGGGGGTTGAATTTTCTTTGTGATGGGTTCTTTCACATTGTACCTCTTGTGTCTGCTCACACGGTGTGCTTTCAACGTGCAGGGGTTAGTTTGGGAGGTCTGTCAGTACCCACCTTCGTAGTCGTACTCGCTGAAGGTTTTCACTACGAAGTACGCCCGAGGTTTGGTGCATGTGCAAAATTCTGAGCTTTTATGTAGTCCGTGTTGCTACCATCACAAGCCTGCGTGAGAATTGTAAGCCCTTCCTTGCGAGATCATATAGAAACAAAAAGGTTGTGCCCAATCTTATGCTTCCCCCAAGGTCGTATGTTTAATGATTCTCTCGTCGTTTTCTCCAAACGGCTTGTGGCTCATTTAGATTGAATGAAAGAATCTTCGTCCAGCAAAAGTGCCTCGCGTCCAATTTAAGCTAATCTAATTGACGAGACATACGCAGGAACACTGCAGTTTCCGTTACGCTCGTGGGTGTTGCTAGAAGAGCGGTGAGGACGTCTTCATTTCTTGCGCTGCGATTGCTGGCCTTGATTCAGTCGATTTTGACAGGTATTGCCACCAGCAAACTTCAATTTCTGATAGATAGCTCTTATCCAAGCAAAGCAGTAGCACAGGAGCTTTTCATTAAAAAAAATTACCAGGTTGATTTTCTAGGATACAGGAGTACGTCGCAGAATGGTGCGTTCTCGGACGGGAGCCAGTGCGTCCTCCGCTGTGGGCTCCCTTTCTTAGCTTCGTAGTCGACGTTATGTATACAAGGATGAATATTAAGATTGGCCTTTTCCTCACTATCGTATTGTACCTTCGCCCGAAGTACCGTCGTATGGAGAACACTACGGAGTTTTAGTATGTACGGTAGATACACAAATTATAGTTCGATCTAGAGCTTATTCCTCATCCCCACCCCACCTCGTTACATAGAGGCAAGCTTTTCCCATCAATACTCCATAGCTAAAGAAAGTCGCATCGTTATTATTGCGCCCTTAGTGTACTAATCTCTTACTTCAAACGAGTGTATAAAACTTATGTACATGCGAACCAAAACCCAGCTTGTCCAATTCTAGCACGGCAATTCATCCAGACATGGCCTCATAGCTCAGCCAATCTTAGTCTCCTTCATTTTGGTACATATAAATAAAAGATGACGACCTTTCTATGCTAGACTAATACCAAATTTTTTTTTATCGGCCCACGTTGCAAGGTGGTTACAGAGTATTATAGAATTAAATACAAAAATATTGTGTAGCCGGTCGCACAAATCAGTAGCTTGCATTGTTTGGATACACCTCTGGCCCTTGGAGGTCGGCTGGCCGTGCACAAAAATGAAGTGCACACGCGTATGCACGATCACTTTTCCTTAAATTCTTTCTCCCAGTAGAATGGGCGGGAGGTGCAATCCTTCAGATCTTATGCAAATCTCGGAAGTTATAATGACAGCTAACTCCCTCCCTCCCTCCCCCCCCTTCTTTC
>NTMA01000171.1:0-23578 GCA_002917075.1 Hawksworthiomyces lignivorus
GGGGGGTAAGAAAGGCAGGGAGAGGGAAACGCACATCTGTCCGTTCCCCCACTGGACTTCTTCGACGACGTCGAGGCTGCTGTGGACGATGAACTGGTTTAGGTGTCGGGCCTGGTCGGCGAACCGCGCCTGGCCGTCGCCTCCTTGCTTGGACGTGCCGAACTCATACTCGAAGAGCGGGTTGTCCTGGGTACCGACGATGACAAAGTAGTACGACATGGCGGGCGAGAGAAAGGTCCCGAAGAGGAGAAGACGGGAAAGGGGAGAAGGAGGCGGTAAAGAAACAAGCAAAAGCGGCCGATCCTCCCAGCGCAAAGAGCGGGCGCCGCTCTGCTGAGAGGCTGCTATTTGTCTAGAGCTGTCACCGACAGGCCTTTTAGAGGATTCGATGCGCTCCTCGGTCCCTCAGTATCTATTGCAAATTGCGGCTCGTTGTCCGCTTCTTCTGTCGTCGACGCCTTCTCTTCTCAATAGACCAAGGTATGCGCAGCGCTTTGCCGTCTCATTGGTATTATTATGGCAGCAGTTTCACTGAGGATTGGCCTGTCCGAGATACTTGCTTCAGCGAACCCACATTTTGATTTGCTGAAGATCACGTGTATTAATTAGTAGTGGGCACCAAGGTCCTCATAGGCAGCCTCGCCAACAAAGTAACTGCCATATGCCCTCAAGACATATTTCAGCTCATATAGCTGTATCGTTTTGTGTTGTTTTAATTTACTTCTGAATGCACTCGATTAGCTTATTTTACTTGCTTTTCTTGGTACTTACCAGGAGAGCGCCGTTTTTAGAGTTTACGTGGGCAGGGCTTCAAATGCATACAGTTTTGCTAGACCCGATAAAGCAACTTGATTGGCCAGAACTATGCTCTGCTCCACTACCTCGCAGTTATCTTAGCATTGAAAAAAATCGGCTGCCGAACTTGTGCTCCATCATCTGAAGACGACAACCAAGATCAGCCCATTCGCCGCCCAGCTCAGTATGTTTGGTCTCGGTCCATTTCGCATGACCAATCCCCTCAGCGGAGGTCTATTATGGTATGCATGCTCAACTCCGAGCTATGCTCGCATGAACCTGATTTCTCCCGCTTCGTCTGCTCACGCATCTGTAGGAAAGTTCCATGGCGGCTGTCCCGCTTCCAGAAGTACCGCCAGCGCAAGCGGCTTCAGGCCGTCGACTCGGTCATCAACACGCTCGACTCGGCCCTCGCGAAGCAGGGCATGACGATGAACGCTCTGGAGCGGTGGAAGGCTGAGATGCCCACAGAGGCCGAGATGCTGCCGCGCGACAAGTACACCATCTTTGACCGCAAAGTGAAGCGTTATCGCAAGGGCATTCATAGTACGTTTAGGGCCACCAAATCCACAAGATGCGAAGAGAGTGATCTAAGAGCTGACTCAATTTTTTTCCCTCTTTTTTAGAGTTGCCAAAGTGGACAAGAGTGTCGCAGCGGATCAACCCTCCAGGTTACTAAATGGAACGACGAGCTGCGGTGGGGGCCGGCATCGCGAACGAAGAAAACACGACGGCAAAGTCTTCGCATATTTCTCGCCTTTGGCGTTTGTTGGATGATGGCAGATATGCATGTTCTTTGATTTGGGCCAGTTTTGTACGATATTCGGAGATCTACGGTGTAAATAAAGAGAAGAAGCGAGCAAAAGGGATGGAACTACTCCTTTTTGGTCATGAGACCACGTTTGTATAAGAAATCAAAGAAAATAAACAGCCTTTTGAAATATTTTCATAATATACAAAGTCAAAGACTCCAAGAACCAGCAGCCTTCTCGGCTTATGTTGCTTTTGCCCGCACCTTGCTTCTCCCCCAGTTTCCATGCCATATCGTGCTTTATTGCATTTCGTCGAAATCGTCTGCGCTGCCGCGGCGATCACGATCGCGGTCACGATCACGGTCACGGCCGCCTCGGTCTCGGTCTCCTCTGTCGCCCCGGTTGCGGTCCCGGTCACGCTGCTCGCGCTCGCGGCGTTCCCGCTCGCGGTCCCTCTCGCGGTCCTGCTCCATCTGGATAGCGCGGCCGAGGCCGCCGCGGCCCTCGTCGTAGTCGTCGCGGTACTCGTCGCGCACCTGGCCGCCGGACCTGCCGCGGCCGTATTGGCGCCCTTCTTCAAAACCGGGATCCAGGTCGGTGCGGATGATGCGCTCGTCCAGCTTGGTCCCGCCAATGTACTTCATGCAGTCAAGGGCATCCTGATGCGTGTAGTACTCGACAAAGCAGAAGCCGCAGGGCGTCTTGTTAAAGCGGTCCAGGCCCATGATGAGACGCTTGATCTCGCCGCATTTTGAGAAGAGCTCGTAGACCTGCTCTTCGGTGGTGTAGAAGGAGCTGAGTGACGCAAGAACATGGTCATTAGACAAGGTTCGCATGCAACACGCCACACGAAGAAAAGGCTATCCACTTACAGGTTTCCCACATAGAGGGTGGTCGCGTGCCTCAGCGGGCCTTCCGCAGCCTCGTCGCCGTCGTCGCCGTCACGGTGGTGGTGCCGGCGTTTCTAAAACAATGTCAAAGGTGAGCGATTGTGATGAACGCGAGAGAGGAGCAGAGCGCAGAGAAGGCCAGAACAAAGCAAAAACTCTACCTTGGCATTGAAGTAGGCACTTGGCCGGTCCAGCCGGTCTACTGTACTCCGGGGTTCGTGCGTAGCGGCCATTTTCTTCCGTGCACTGAACGCTGTCGTCGTCTCCGTCAACCAGAGAAAGCGAATAGAGGCTGATAGGTTTTGTAGGCGAAAGTGCAGTACTGCGCTAAGTAATGATATAGCGAGTTTTGGTGGCGCTGTCGCATTTTTTGGATCAAAAGTGGCTAGTGATAGCTTGAGCCACAATTTTTCAAGCGCGCGCTTCTGCGCTGGAGCGACGCGATCCTTCCCCCAAAGTAAGGCCGAAAGTGGCTGGTAAAAAAAAAAAATAATAGGACGAAGCCAAAGCAACCTCAACGTCTCCCTCACGATCATCTGGACCTACACTTGCACCACTTTTTCCCCCTGCACTTGTGTCAAGCTTATGTGCTGGGCAAGCGACGTATATAACAGATTAATTTTTCGAGTATTTAGTCTTCAATTTCTCTGTTCCAACACTGCGGTCTACAGGGGGGCATCTCGTTAATATCCCTTTTCTCGATTACCTCCTTTTCCTCCTCTCTTTCTATTCTCCTTTCTCTTCCTACCTCTTCTTCCCCGCTTCTCACATTCGCCATGCCGAAGATAAGAGCTTTCACACCATCATGGCTGTCAACCGATTCTCCAGATGGCCGTGGTCTCTTTTCGCCGCAAGCACCGAGTGCCAAGAATCCATCGTTAACGGCATCAACCGCCAGCCCTCGTTCTTCCATATATGGCAGCCCGAAGAAGCAAGCTCCGCATGTTCCAGGTCCCCGGAGGACTATCGCCCGGCGTGGGACGGAAGTCTTTGTTGCGAATGGGAAGGAAATCAAATGGGCTGATCTCGCCTCTATGAAAAGCGGCTGGGAGACCAAGCACGAAGGGCAGAGCAACGGCGCAGGCGCATCGCCAGCAAGACCAGCATACCGAGTACGTCCCCTCTTCCCGTATTTAGGGCTTCCTTTTTGCTAACGCATGTTTGCGACTCGTTGCTAGCTACTGAAACCACCAGTAGCCAGCGACATCAGGCAACTAGTCATGTCTCCTCAGGCCAACTATATGGCTATTCTGACCACACACACCGTTCACATCTGCATCCTACCCGACCCGTCACATCTTATTGCGGCAGAAGATGCCGATGTTCCTCTCAAGACGCGTTATTTCACCCTCGGGCCTACCACACACGTCACTACGCGGCAACCAGTAGTCTCGGCATTATGGCATCCATTGGCAGTATATGGCTCTGCGATTGTCACAATCACCCGCGATGCCGTTGTCCGCCTCTGGGAGATCTCGCCTGTCGATCGTTGGTCATTCGATTCACCCTCTCTCTCTATTGACATAAAGAAACTCGCCGACGGCACATGGCTAGACCAGGACTTCAGCGCATCAGTCAACACCAACACAAGCTACTCCCCTGACTTCTTTGACATGGAAGTGACGGCGGCCTGCTTTGGCCCGCGCAGCTCCGGCGGCTGGTCCTCGATGACCCTGTACCTGGCCATGGTCGGCGGCGATGTCTACGCACTCTGCCCATTGCTGCCTAAGCGCTGGGCGCCGCCGCCGGCTCTGATCCCATCACTCTCTGTTGCCATTGTCTCCAACTTGGCCGCCCTCGAGGACGATCCAGATGTCACGCCTCGAGCAAAGCAGCTGGCTCGCCAACAGCTGGAATGGATGTCTCATCTAGACAACCAGGAACCAACCATCGTCGATGCCCCTTCTTCAGCCGAAAACGACGTGCCCACAGAAATCTATACTCGGCCGTCACATCCCGGCGTTGTGCCGAGATTGCAGGGTCCTCTCGAGGTCGACTTGGACGATGAGTCGGATGATGAGGGTGAGACCGATGTCGACGAACTTTGCGATATCTTTGTCATTGGCGAAAAGGTGGACACAGCATTCCTCTCAGGTGGCGACGATGACGGTGACGAGCTGGCTTTCCGGGATTTCATTGATGATTCTGACCAGGAAGGGCTGTCGTTACCTGTCATCTGTCTGATCACAACTGGCGGGAAGCTGCACATTTGCCTGGATGTAGTTGGCATTGAGGCGCAATGGCTCCCGCAGCGCGGCCATCATGCACACAAGAGCAGCCTAAGCGGCGGAGCAATAAACGGCCGGCCGTCTACGGCGGCGGCATTGGATGCAGACCAACAATCCTCGCGCCCTCTTCTCACATTCCAAGTCGTGGACGTCGTCCGAGAATCAGAGAAACAACCCGATGGCTGGTGCACCTTTAGCCCTGATGTGACGTCGCGCTACTCTTTCTTCGTGACACACCCAGGTGGCATTACCAATATCTCTCTGTCGTCCTGGGTATTTCGACTTGAGCAGGAGCTGCAGGAGAGCACCGAAACCGGGGCGGATTTTCGTGTGCGCCAGCTTGTTACTGGTGAGAACACAACGCGCCAGCGGGTTTACACCCACTCACGACAAGAAGCTCTAGCTACCTGCACGGTGATGAGGGACCCAGACCTGGGCTATTTTCTCCTTTCAGCGACAGAGTACGCTCCTGTGGCGATTTGCTTTGAGTCGCCAGATGGCGACGATATAGGTGGGCTGGGCTCGGCATTTACGTCAACTCTACACTCCAATTTCCACTCAACAACTCGCTCTGCTACAGAAGAAGCTGAAGACAAAGCAGTGATGGCCCTAGACTTCTGGAAAGCTCGCCCTGCCTTTGAGGTGCCTCCCGAGCTGATGGCCCAGTCTGAATTGTCTCAAGCAAAGAGTATGCTATTTTCGAGCCGGTATCAGGTGCTACAATACCAAGAGGTGCGGCTCTCACCAGCAGCACTAGCCATCTTTACGAACGCCCATAAGTTGGTCGGTAAAGAGAGCGGACGGTTGAACCAGGCGGCCGCCCAGATGTTCACCAAACTCGAAGACCTGCCCATCCACTTACGCGAACAAGTCGAATCGGCTTACACCCTAAAGCGCCGGGTCGATATGATCGCCGGCGAGGACGAGGGAGGCGCTGCCAGTAGTGGGGGACAACAGGCTGGCGGTGAGGTGCAGCTAACTGACGACGTGCGGCTTCGGCAGCGCTTGCAAAATGCGCAAGACCGACAGAAGGACTTGGCTACGCGTATGGAGCGGCTACGGCGGACGTTCCAGCAAGCCTCCGCGCGGCCGCTGAGCGACAAGGAGCGGACGTGGGCTCAAGAAGTGCGCGCACTGGAAGTCAGCCTCAAAAAAGCGGACGCCCTGGCATCGTCGTCTTCGGCTGCAGGGAGCAGTCAGCCTGCAGCGCCCTCGCCGTCCAAGTCTGCCAACAGCAACAGTGACGTGGGCCTACGAGTCAAGCAGGTCCGTGGCGTGTGGGAAGACCTCTCCAAGCAGGCCGAGACGCTACTGCAGAAGACGAAGGTAGAACCGACTAGCGGACCCGAGGACATTAAGTCATCTACGTCTTCTCTCTTGTCAGCCCGGAGCAACGGCACTCCGTCGCCTCCCCCAACCGCAGCCGCATCGCACCAGCTCAAAGTGCCGGCCGATGTGCGCAAGGCCAAGATGGCGCAGGTGACGAAGCTTCTGGAGCGCGAGACCGCAATGGTCGAGGCCGTGACGGAGCGGCTGCTGCGCTTGGGTTCTCTTTCATCGTGAGAAGGGGGCAGGCAGATGGGTGTGAATGTAACAAAGAGAAAGATAAGGCGCTTTATGCAAACATTAGGAAGGATTCATGAGCATTCTAAAAGCGGCTATGGACGCACATAACTAAAGGGCCGTGCTGCTGTGTGTATTGGGAATTTCTTGTAAGAGTACTATTTTGTGGAGACATGAGCGAAAGAATAGCAATAATATACGTTTGAACGCATAAATGTTGTTGACTACACCCGACCTGCTAACATGGAAAATTCGCAATATGGGATCTTCCTTGGTAGCAATCTAAGAGATCTTTGCTCGCCTTGGTTGCTTGGTTTTTATTGTTCTTCTGTATGGCCAAATTTCTTTTTAGAGTTGGGTTTTGCGTGGAATTGCTCAAAGTCTCTGCCTTCAGATCAAAAGGGAGAGAGGAGGGAGCATGCGGAAAGGGGGCGCGGTTGGTTCTCTTCTTTTTTCCTTATATAATACAGTGCACTTTTTCTAACTTCCTCTCCTAACAGATGTATATCTTCGTCCCATCTCCTTGCCCTACCTTGCCGTGATGTGCAGGGTGCAGGATATCTGTGGATCGAGAAATATGTTAGACTCTACTGGTTCTCAGAATTTAGAGAGGTAGATGTCTCAAACAGTAGATGCAGTCTCGTTTAGCTTTTAGCAATTGTCTTGTTAGATATAAGCCAACACTGCCTATCGACATCGTCTTGGTTATAGGGTTACTGTTATGTCCTAATTACTACATGGTGGAAGAGAGATGGGAGATTGCTGGATTTTTTTTTTTTTTTTTTAAAGGTATTAAGAGAACACACAGTATTTTTATCTTGGCATTTCTCGTCTCTAGGCTTTTGTCTTCTATTTTCCCCTTTTGCTTTCTATTGCCGTTTAGATTCTTCTACATTTCATTTTGTTTATTTCTGAATGAAGTGAGGCCTATCACATAAGCTAGAACAAAAAGGAAGCATGAATGAACATTGTGTTGGTAGACTTTAAATGCAACCGCTCTCAAACTTTTTTTTTAGACGAAGTTTCTTTTTCTCCAGTACAAAAATACTTTGGAGATCGTCAGAAATGTCAGATCTCTCCGCGAGAGATATCTCTTTCTACCAAGATATTATCTTGCATAAGTTGATTTTCGTGCATTCGTTTCCCTACGCATTCTTTAAAGCGGTTCTAACAGTGTGATAGGAATATAATTTTCCTCTTTTTAGAAAGTATGCGCTTGGTCGTCCAGCAAGAGGATGACCTTTGTGTTCTTGTCATTTCATGATCATAGGATGCTCAGGGAAAGTTTTCTTCTACAGGAAAGGGAAAGTTATCATACCAAGCGTCGATCGTCCACACAATCAGACGGATCTGCACTACGCTCCCCCGTCACCGTTCGATCCTCATGAGTGCTGTAGGGGAAACTATTCTACTCGCTGTGCAGCAGCTCCACATCGACTCGAGCTTTTCCATCGCGCTCCATCTTAAGCACACATGTCATCAGGTGTACAGAGGAACCAGCCTTCCCCAAAGTTCATTTCCAGAAAAGAGCGCGGAGACGGCTGCTGCCTGCGCCACGATAAAGTACAGGCTCTGCCCTTGCACATTTTGTAAGTTTGACACTGTGGGCGAGAGAATAAAAATAGCAGCGAACAGGCCCGACAGTACACTTGCTCCCGGCATTGCCAAAAATGGCGGTGACAAGACAGTCGCTGCCAATCCCTCAAACAGCAGCGAGGCCGAGACACCCATTATTACGATACTGGATACAAAAGATCAGAAGAACGATACGGGGAGCTACGGAGCCTCAATGCAAGGGTCGCCTACTTCGTCCGCGGCTGTAGACGAGGACATGGGTCGCGACCAGACATTGACGTTGACGAGAGGCACCTTCCGTCTCAAGAAGCCGATGTGTCTCGACAGCGCCAGTGGTTTATACACACATGCAAGAGTGGTGGCTGAGCTGTCTGATCGAGGAGATCGGAGCACCTCACCAGATGACGAGAATCTCCAACATTGCGACAACGACGCGGATGAAGTTGTGGTTCACCAAATAGTCGAAGACTTGAAAATCACCGTGTCCTCCCGTAGTATTGCATACAGATAAGCTTGGTGAAGGACCTAGTGGCTAGAAAAGCAAGCGAGAAGTTAAGCGATGGCGTGTTACGGACTGATGGCACTAACAATATAGACAATGATAATTTTGAGGACATCACTGATATCAGTGCAATTCTCAGAAATCGTAGCAGTTAGGAAGATGAGAGATGAAAAACGGAGATATCTTTCCTTTTTTGCACCCTTTTCTGTTAATAGGTCCATACAGCTACGCAATTAACCCTGATACTAGACTTAGAAAATTGTCTTGGTCTTGGCATCATATCCGGTTTATGCTGGCACAGTGAAGGGCCTACTCGATGGTGGTCACGCACCAAAACCCATAGCACAAGCCACAATAGCAATCAGTGAAGAAAATCTCGGAAGTAGTGGCTTAATAGCATAGTGCCACATCTCTCAACTACGTTCCGTATGTTATTATATATGTCGAGTAATGTCAGTTCAGAATATAGAGAGTAGAACGCTAGAAAGTATACTTTGACACTAGCCGCTTTGTTTATCTATATACAAGATGATATGAAGCAATTCCGCTCTCCCGTCAACCTATCGTGGTAAATACGTCAAAAAGGAAAATCTGTAAACGGCTTGTCTATATCATAACAAAAACAAATAGATATGCAGGGAGATCCAATTCCTCTACTCTACTGCTCCTGCCCGCCTCTATGTGCATTCGGTATGTCCCTCTCGTCTTACGCTGTTTTCGTTACATCTTTTTCGTAGAAGTGCAAAGGGAAGTAAGAAAAATGATAACGCCGTCCCAATGCTCCTCCATTTTCTACCTTCGTCTTTTGGTGACCTTCTCTGTACCAGCTCTCATTTGCACATTACCACCTTAATAGATTCCTTGAGTCCTATACTGGAATGTATCGTACCTGGATACGTCAGTGTCAAGGTACGAGAGACAAGGGCAGTTGAATGAAGCAAGGAAAAGAAACTTACAGTCGCGTATAGTAGCTTCCCAGTGACTTGCCAATTAGCTCGGTTTCAACGAACTGCTCGGCATCGTCCGCGCTCAAGTGCAGCTGGAATCGCTGCCGTAGATTCGCTGTTGTCTGTACTGCGCCACCTACGAAGCAAGGCATCTTAGAATCGCGACCCATCATGCTCACCAGATCCACGACATTGTCGGCAGACTTTCGCAGGGCTTTCAAACAAGTCAGTTACAAATGAAGATTGGAAAAGGAAATATAAATGCGGCGGGAACCTCTGCTTACCTTGGAAAGCCTGTTTGCACAATCGCTTGTAGTCTTCGTACTCGGACGACCCGATCCCACCCAGGACCTCCACGTACTCATGTGTCAGCTTAAAGGGGGCAGCCTCGAACGCCACAGATCCTGGCGAGTTGGACAGCATGAATCCAAAATCAATATGGACAATATGGCCCTCGCTATCCACCAAGACGTTGCCATTGTGCCGGTCCTTCAGCTGCAGGACGTACGATAGCATACTATACGCGGCGAGTGACCGCTTGAACGCGTCCACGCCGGACCGGTACGCTTCGCTCTCAGGCGACCCAAACGCCTTCAGAAAGTAGTCTTTCAGCGTGGCAATGCGGCGCCGCGGGTTTTGACCTGATTCAATCGATGCTAGTGTCAAACTGCGCTTAATCGAGTGTAGCGATATGCCGTTGGTGATCGTTTCGATGAGGCCGGACGACTCGCCCATGACAAGGATCCGCATCTTCTTCACCCATACGGACACTCCAGCATCCTCCCAGATTTTGTCGCAGACAGCAATCAATTGGCACGCAAAGGCCTCTTGCCGCAAATCCGCGCCCGTCTTGACGATTACGCTGACCAGATCCCAGTTTTTCATCCAGCCGTAGGGCGACGACCGCCTGATTCGCTCGCGCTTGATGTCCCATGCCTCCCCAAATACTGCCGCACTCGGGTCATCTCGGTCGCCTTTACGCTGCAGGCCGCCCGTCTTAAAGTCGTTCTCCATTCGTGCGATGCCGGCATTAGGGTTGACTGACTGCGTGGCATTGGCAGCGGCTTCAGCACCAGCAACAGCAGCCGCATCGTCATTGTCATCGCCGGCTATTTCTGTTGTGCTTGAACTCGAACCTTCTGCAGTTCCGGAACTAGATGCCGCTGCGGCATTGGCTGCGCTGGCCTTGGCCATGATTAGGTCGAATGTCGGTCCCTGGCCGTCATCTAAGTCGAAGCTCTGCTCTTCCAGGCTCTGCATACTCGCAATAATCTTAGCGCGGATCGCAGCAACTTCCTGCCGTGGGCGTTTGCCACTCGTCGCATCAAGCTGCGCTAGCATTTGAGACGCCATGCGCATGTGGGTGGCTAATGCAGAAAAGTCGGGCTGATCGGGCCCGTGCTGGGTCCGCACAATAGGAATGGTCATCTTACGGAGGTGCGGTCCGGGGCTGCTTGACCGAGAATTGGACGTAGCCGAGCTCCGAGGCGTACCATCGGACAGATTCGTCGGCGCTGTTGTATTAGTGACATTCGTAGCAGCTATGGACGAGGCAGATCCAGCACCACCGCTGGCATGTCGTGTCGCGAGGGAGGAGGAGGACGGGTAGTTGTGCAGGGGAGGGCCGCGCGGCCCACCGACGCCTTGTAATGGAGCACCCACTCCGCCGGACGGCGGCAACTTCCTTGGAGATGGGAAAGAGTCATCTTCTTCGTCATCAAACGGCTTGAGCAGCGGCGAGCTGCCTAGATCACCTGACGTAGGTTCAAAGACGCTGTCGATTGGGGGCTCTAATGCTGCTGCTGCAGCAGCAGCGGCGGCGGCAGCAGCGTCTGCTGCACGCGTGCTTGGGTTGCGGACGGAGTCGGAAAGATCGAATATGCGTTTCCGAGAACCTTGTTCGGCAAGAAGATTGGCGAGCAATCTCTGGTTGTCGGCAGAATCAGGCTCGAAGTTGAAGTCCTCTCGGAGAATTTCCACCATGAGCAGATAAGGGACCTTCTCTGCACTGTTGAGCACGGTGGCCTCCGCTGGGTTGAGACGGACAATGCGATGGTGGCGACTACGGCTTGGCGTCCCGTTCACCAAGGTCGGCGGGCAGATGATAGGAATATCGACTTCTGCTGGCAGATCCTGGCCGATCAGAGCCAGTTCGGCTCGTAGCGCGCTGAGGCGGGCAAGTTTTGGTACGCTGACAAGTCGGTTGGAGATATCCTCGAGGGCGCGCAAAAACTGCGTCTCGCAGCGGAAGTAGTTTTGCCGCAGGAGCTGAGTCTTTTGCTCAACTGTCATGTCGCCCACGCTGACCACGCGTGGCTTGCTATGGTGGTGAGAATGCCGACGCGACAAAGCCGTTGATGTGTCTGGCGCGCTGAGTCCAGCGGAAACAGGAGTTGGCGGCCGCGTAATACGTGGCGACCGCATATCCGGCAATGGCAGCGACGATGAGCTGAGCCGTGCTTCGAGTGAGATTGATTCCAATTGATGATGCGCACCTGGGGGTAACGACCGGCGATTTGGGCGTTCAACAGACCGCACTGCCGGCGGCGGTGTGCTTAAGCTCGATGACGAACCTGGTCGGGACGAACTTCCCTGTTGCGACGGTCGATGTTTCTGGCGCTGCTTAGGTGACCGAACAGACTGCTCGAGGGGGGGTGACCGTATTGCATCTGGCGTGCCTGTGTGCGACCGGGGCGTGCCTGGGGTTCCGGCTCCCGCTGCTGTTGACACTTCATCTGTCCGGGTCGGGGTTTCCTTTGCACGCCTAGACTTTGTTGAAGTTGCTGTGACCGTATGCGCCCTGATGGGCTTCTTGGGAACGGTAGGCTGTTCGGTGTCGGAAGAAGCACCCCCTGCACCGGCTGACTCGCCGGGCGGAGAAGGCTTGCGGGCTTGCGCAATGGCCATAGGCCCCGCCCATTTTGGCAAAAGTGGAAGCCCAATACTGGCGAGAACGAAGCTAGCTAGGACGGTGACAGGCAGGACATTCTCGGTGATCTTCTCATGGCGCGCTTCATCGGGCAAGCCAAAGACGATGTGCTGAACTTTGTTGTAGACACGGCGACAGGTTTGAAAGGCGTCGGTCTGAGGGTTGGAAGAGAGGTCATGCAGGTACGTTTGAAAGAGCCAAAACGTCTGGCGAGTCAATAAAATTAGGATAGAGAGACAAGAAGACACGTAGTCAGACAACTCACAAGCAGAGCAGCAGTCACAGATTCCTCGCACAGGTCAAGGAGAAACTCCTCCAGAGCCATAGACTCATTGTTGACACTTATTATAAGGTGGCAAAGCTGAGGGAGGAAGAACTCAATGTCCTCGTACGGGAACTGACGCAGCTTGTTGCAAAGCACATAGTGTATACCAATATGATCGGCGTACCGGCTGGAGTATGCGATTAGTTGAGAAAGAGCAGGGCCAGGGAAGTGTCGTAACACAAACGTACGAGAGATATGATACGGAGAGGAAAGGGTCGGAGTTGAAGACGTCGCTATCGAGGAATCGCTGTAGCAAATCCCACGACATTTGGGAGAGACGGTTTCCGTTATATGTGGAATGTTTGCTGGCTGCTGAGGTAGAGAATGAAGAGCGGAGGCGAATATTGTATTATCGCAGATGCAACTGGCAGGGCTACCAAGCTGAGTGAAGTTCTCGATCTGATGTTGTCGCAGCCGGACGTTCTCGTAAGTTTCTGAGTCGGGATCTATTACTGGGCCGCCGAAATGCACAAGAAATGAAGGGAGGTAAGTCGTGAAGAGCGAGACATCTGCAGAAAGGATAGCGAGAGGAGGGACCAAGAGGTCGGGGTTGGACGGTGGGTATCGAGACGAAGGGCGGAGAAAGAAGGGGACACCTTTCAGTTGATCTGGGCCGACATAGGTCGTCGCGGTAGCCGCAGCTAAAGTCCGGAGCAAGAGAACAACAAGGGAAAAAAATAGATCCGGACAAAGATAATACGGAGACGGTAAGCAGACGGAGTGAAAAGAGAACGAAGCCGGCTGTGTCGCAAATATTGTGGCCGAGATGGATATTTGCGGATGAAAATAGCTACACTGAGGACAAGCGGAGGACACGGAAGAAACTCGGAAGTCGCGGGACACGGGAAGTCAACGGAGCTTTGACAATAAAAGCAAAATAAGGGACTGGATGAATGATGAAAGGAGGGAAGGCGCAAGGGGGGCTGCGGACAGTTTTTGAGACAAGATGGCCACGGACAGTGAGGGAAGGTGTGAAGCGTTTCGACCAGGTGGTTGTTTCTCTTTCCTACCTGCGAATGTCCATAGGGTCTCTGAGGAAGTCGCGAGTGGGTTCAATTCTGGATCTTGGTTGGTGGGGATGCCGTTTTCTTCCTTTTTGGCGTGCTCTGACTCTGTTAACACTATGACTTGCAGTTTGGTTGACAAATAAACAGCTTAAAAATTTCAAAAAAAAAAGGGGGGCCAAGACCTGAGTAATACGGAGAGAACATGGCGCGTAGTAGCAATATTATGCTCACTAGATCCAAGCACCAGTACGAAGCACGGTAGCTACGTAGCTAGCTCAGGAAATACGGACAACATAACTAACGCCAGAATTGGATGAAGCTCCTCCGTATTTCCTAGGTTGTTTTATTTTGGGGCTCTTTAGGAATCGTATTTTGCGCTCATAAAGCTTTACTTACCGCATGAAGGCTAAATAGATGCTCGCACCATGTAGAAATGGCAGATGGATTAATTTATAGAAAAAAAAAAAAGGGCTTTCGGCAAAGCTCGTGGCAGATCTGCGTCGATAACTGGCTGGTGGGAGAGGATGGACTTTGAGAAGTGGGTGCTGGCAAAACGCAAGGAGCAAGGTCAAGAGCTGCCGTAGTAGTGAGTTGTATTCTTACACTTTTCGCATTACCCTAGAGTCTTGTCTGGAACCTTTGGTGACTTGGAAAGCGTGAGAATTTGACCGAATCCTGACAGGCAATCCTGCATACAGCAAGAAACGTAAATTCGGTAAGAAGCAAGACGGTAGAAAGGTGAACTAGCATCCAGTACACATGGCCTATTGAGAAATTGCGGGGATATTGTCTAGCATGGTGAAATAAATCTCATCGCCTGCTTCAATTGATATTCTTTTCGGAACCCAATCTAGGAGCTCGCCAGAGTGCTATCCAGACCGTATCTAACCCTGAAATGCAAAAGCGATACTGAGGAGAGCACAAGAGCAGAATATATAATATAGTAAAAACAACAACAAAAAAGGAACTCGAGACAGATCATCATGATGACAGGAAAATAAGCCGGAGAATGGCCTCTACCCAGAGAACAAGAACCTCGTTAACCGCAATGCAAAAAAATATGAACCCTTTCTCCCTTCCATCCGCATGTCCATTTTCGCCTTTTTCCCGTAGAACCCTCCTTCGCCTTCCACGCCTAGGCCTTCTTCTTGCGGCCAGGACGGCCCCTCTTTTTGGGCTGCTCGTCCTCGCTGTCGCTCTCAAACTTCATCTTCGAGCCGCCGGCCGCGCCGTTGCTGTCTGGCGCGCCAGTGCTGTTGCGGGCGCCACGTCCGTGCTTCTCCTCTGGATCAACCTTCTTGACGATATCCCGCAGGAAGTCCCACTGGTCGTCTGACTCAACTACCTGCTTCAGCATCTGGGCCGTCACGCGTTTGGAGTTCTTCGCCCGCGCCACGTCGGCGCTCTCAGATACGAGAGCGACCATAAAGAGCTCGAGCGCCTTGCCCACAGCGATCGGTGTCTGCTGCGAGACCTTGCCTACTTCCTCATCCGCTTGCATAATGCGCTTGATGCGAGCCGTAGGAAATTTAGTCCTGACGGGCGATGGTACCACTTGGTTTACATTGGCCGCCGAGGACGAGCCGGCGGCGGCGGCGGCTGCTTTGCGCGGCGGCATAGCTGCTTCTGATGCCTCTATTTTAGGTACCGGCGAGGTGGAAGAGTGCTGCTCCGGCAGCAACTGTTGCTGCTGGAATTGTTGCTGCTGCTGGTACTGCGGCTGCCCTTGCTGTGACGGCTGGTAGTACTGCTGCGGCGGGTAGGGATTGGGCTGATAATAGCCTTGTGGCAGGCCGTACTGCTGGTTTTGGTCCTGCGGGATACCAACGCTAAAGGCTTGCGGCGATGTTGGTGGCAGCGGTTGCTGCGGCTGCGGCTGCCTTGGTATGAGTGGCTGCTCAGGTACAGGGCCTGGGCCCTGCGGAAGATAGAAAGGCTGTGCGGGCTGCGAAGTCGGCGACTGCTGCTGATAATGCTGGGAGTGCTGTGGCGGCTGCTGATGCGGTGGGGGCTGCGGCGACTGAATGTACGAAGGGGAGGTCTGGTAGTAGATCTGCTGCGGTGAGAGCAGGTGCTGTTGCTGGTTCGGATCAAATTGTTGTGGTGGTGGTTGGTGGAATTGCTGCCGTTCTTGATAAGGGACTGGAGGTGGATGTGAATATTGCGGGTACGGCGGAACCTGCTGGTGTTGTTGTTGTTGTGGGACAGGCGCCGGGGCCGAATAGAAGGAAGACAAGTCGGGCGATTTGGGGGCGTAACTCCCTTCGCCAGACATGGCTCTTTTATTATTATAGGGGTTCCCCTTCTACTACCGCAAACGGCCAAGAAAAATTATTTATTCCCTGGAGCCAAAAGGGCACACCCAAGTACGTGTAGCCCGAGTGAATGGGGCAGGCGTAGAAAACTGGGTATGAGCTAATAGGCGGAGGCCCTTGTGCGAAATTCCCGAGTTTAATTTGATCGAAAGCCTCTCAAAGATTGGAGCAGACTTGACTGCTTTCGGGGGACAGGTGGGGAGAATAAGGGAGGTTTTGCTGTTGGCACCAAAACAGTTGTAACTATTGAATAGCTGCGTCTAAAGCTTTTCCTGCCAATAAACGCCGTCCCTTTCCCAGCTCGACCTATGCTAAGGAAGAATGGTATTTTCTTCTCTTGTTGCAATCGTTAGCGAGACACAAAATAACGCTGAGGGCCGTTTTTGTTTCATTATTGCTTTTCCATCTGCTTCCTGATCTCATTCTTCTGTCTGCAAATGCTAGTAGTAAAAGAGGTAGAAAGGGGTGGGATGATAGCAATGTTCACTGGTGCGTGGAAATGACACAAAAAAGCTAAGGTCTAGTCTCAGGCGAAGCAACTAAGCCGGCTGGAGTGATTGGTGATAGTCATTGCTTGGGGGGGAAGGATATGGGGTGCAGACCGAATGGGAGTCTACAGTAATATGGACATTGTCTAGGTATTTTTCATATTTACCTTTTGTTGTATGTCTTTTAGGGAGGCCGCCAGATGAATAAGCAGTTTTGAGAGATAGTAGCAAACAAGCCAACAAGATAAATTGGCAGCGTGAGGAAATAGAAAGGAAAAAGAGGTATCTCTCTGATATAATATGATAGGGCAAGCTCTTCAAAGAGCTGCAAAAGAGATTGTGATTGGTGTGGGTGGAGGGGCAGCCTTGGTAGGGAAAGAGCTTTTTGTTAAGCCGGTCTCGACGTGCTGTGCTGCTTTTCTTTTTTTCCCGCCTTCCCCCCATCAGGCCATCGGATTTTTCGTGGGACATTGCGTCCGTTTATATGCGCGACGCGGGCACCTTGTCAGTCGCGACTCCCAAACAAGGAGAGGGGCTGAGGGGTGTATACCAGCTTTTCTTGATTGGACAGGTGGTCGCGGCACACGCCCCTCTCCCCCACCAACCTACTTAGCTCACGACATGGAACAGTACGCCATACGTGTACGAGTACGAGTTGCTTTGTACTGCATACTCTCGTTACATACGGACCCTACATAAGCAAAAAAGTAGCAATACCGCCGTACCTGTCTTCGTATCTTACAAAACAATGTCAGACATGGAGCAAGGCGCACCAACATAGAAAACTGTGATCTATGGAGCACAGCGTCAACATTTCCATTACCTGCTCACCTTTCCCAGGCAAATGTCCCAACGTCGCGACACGTCTGGCAGCCCGTCAGCTCTGGTGCGAAGTTGGTGGAACGGGTGAGCGGCGGAAGCGCATTTGTCGAACCGGCGAGGGAATGACAAGCAAGAGAACGACTATTAAGAGAATGACAACCGACTCAGACGCGGAACGCAAGCTGATGAAGTGGAGACGCGTTGTCGGATTTGAAAAGCGAACCCAGTCCGAGATTCCTCGCGGAATAACGCTCGCGAGGTATTGTGCCTCGGTCGATCATCTTTGTTTCACGAAGGACATCGTCAGCTTGCAGAAGGTGATCTGATCATCCATTGGAATGCCTGTGCAGGCGCTTCCGAAGTATAGGGACCGAAGTAATCGCCAAGTCTGTCGATGACCCCTCAGAGCTAGAGATAACATCTGGAACGCGACAAAAGAAGGGGAAAAAAGTGACAACCACGAATGAATCACTCCGGGCACGTCTTTCTCGGTTTGTCTCTCCAAGTGGAACCCTGAAATGATGAGAGATCCGACGGTCGAGGAAGATTTGTCTTCTGCTGAAGATCTTGGCGCTGAATTCAGCGTGCAATAATTCGAGCGAAGAAAACGGAGTGAGCGGCTGTAACCACAGCTTGCAAGGGACCTTTTAGTCTCAAAAGGTCATATGCAAAGCGCAGGGGTACATGCGCGAAAATATTGAGGTTATTTTCAAAGCTTGGGTTCTCCAGTAAGTGACTTTCAGCATGCAAAATTACTCCTGCTTTCGTAGCTCTCGACAAGAGAGCCTCTGGCGCTGTGAGGCCCGGAGAATGCCGCAGTGATGAGCAAAGAGCAAATCGATTTTGCCAGAGACGAACTAAGCACCACGGTCCAGAGGAAGCCGAGTTTACGAGAGCTATGGTTTTACTGTCGTGTGGCGTGTCAGTGACGGCCTTTAATTTTTAACTTGATCTAATCTGAGCGGCTCTTTTCTACATCGCAACATGCTTCCTTTTTTGGTATTATTCGTCTATTAATTTTTGCCTCATGAACTCAGCAATACCGCACAAACCTCCAAAGCGAAGCGAGTTTGATCTCGCAAGAAACAGAGAGGCCACTGGCCATGCGTGAACACTAAGACCTCCATCTACGTTTGTCTGTATATCTATACCGGCTTCCCGCAGACATGCAGTCCATTTGCGGATCTCAGGTGCAAACACTTCTTCTTCTCCATAAGTCACGAGCATCCCTAATGTCGGGCTCGCTCGGCGCCACCAACTCCAGTCCTGACAGTTTCCTGGCGATATGAGCGGGTCTATTCTTGCCTCTCCGTGAGATTCCGGCAGGCCTGCCAACGCCCGGTCTGTCATTTGCAGCGCCTTTGCTGCATTTTCCCCTATGTATTGAGTGGCGTAATCAGTAAGCGTTGCCACATCAATATAATCGTTACGCGCGCGACGGTAACGATGTGACCAGAGTGATACCCATGGTGAAATCAGTATAGCCAAGTCGGGACGCCGCAGAAGAAACGTGTAACCGCTGGACTGGGTTCCATTTGCATTTTCTTGCTTCGTATTGCCTGTGTTACCGTCGCCCTTTTTCCCGTCCGCTCGTGTCAAGTACAATAGCAAGCTGAGCACAATGGCACCGCCAGCGGAATCGCCAGCAACGACCACTCTGGCTCGGTCATACTGTGCTGCTGTAGAGAGAACATGAGAGTAGGCGTGAAGAGCCTGATGCAGCTGGGCAGGATAGACGGCGTTGGGTGCGAGAGTGTAATCCAGACTGAAAACGGCTGGGTTCTGAAAACGCGCATGGTCCTCATTTCTAGTCCCGTTTCCTAGTAATAGACACATCCATGATAAAAGAAACTCCAAGTAGAAGTGCGATGAGCCGAGAACAAAGCCTCCACCTTAGAACGCCGGACCATTCATATTAGCAAAACTTCCGGCTTACTTTCAGACATGCGAAGGTAGGGGTGACAAACCATGCACGAAAAAGACAACGACGTCTGGCGGCCGAGTTGGATCATACGTGATCCACAGTCCTTTAAACTTCTCCTGCGGAAGGCGTCAATAAAATGTCTGTATTTGGCAGTCACAGTTTAGACAACTCACGTCACGGTGCTCACGCCAGCGCAAGGATGATATGACCGAGCTCTGGGGACGCGCGAAGCCAAAGCCTGCCCGGCGAGAGAGCCGGAACCGAAGGAATAACTCAGCTACCGGCGGAGAGAAGAACACGCGGCCAACGCGCGGCTCGACATGGACAAACGCCCAGCGCACACAGCGCAAGACAATGTCCTCGAAGAGTGAAGGTTGTGCTGCTTCCACGGCGAGAATCAACTGCTGTCGCCGCCATGTCCAGCGGAACCTGGCAGACAACCAGGATAAGAACTGATCTCTCACGATGGCAAGCGGCAGCTGAACAACTAGAAATGGCAGAGCGCGTAGGACGCAGAACAGCGTGGTCCAGAGACCGACTTGCAGGAGTAACTGTGGTGCGAGGCCAAGACAGAAGACGAAGCAATCGAGCAGCGAGACGGGCGGCAACAAGAAATCAAGATGCGTAGGATCTCGCCCTTGCTGGGTCGACCGCCGTCGGTTCATAGTGGCATTGTATTTTCTTGTCTGTGGTCCGAAATTCCTTTTTTTCCACGTCTTCGAAAGGTTTGAAATAACACCTATTTCATTGAGAAAATAGGTTTGTTCGGTTTATTTTTTTTGCAGTTTGAAACGGATGTTGAGTGAGCATCAGCGAAAGGTTAATATGTTAAAACTACCGAACTGACGTTTTGAAGTTACATGAGGGGATGCCATAGGCTGCCAGTAAGAGCAACTCTGCACAGTTCTCGTATTTGATATGCAGTTAAAAAAAAAAAAAAAAGAAAGTCTATTTAAAATCCGGTTACAGAGAAAGAGATATTGCTTCACTCGAGGTACAGAATAGACAAAAACCCAATGTCATATATTGAAGTGCTCTTATTGAATCTAATTTTTGTTTGCTCGCTCAATTTATCGCGTTGTGTGTGCCTGCCGCTGATTCAGGCACACCGCGTTTTATTACCCTCCCGTACGACTACGTCCGTCCTCCTTCACTCCTTGGCCGCCCGCTTGGCCTGCTCGGCCTTCAGGATGTCCTCCTCCATCTCGGCAAACGCGCCCAGCACGCGGCCGTACTGCGCAAACTCCTGCGGGCGGTAGCCCGGGTCGATCTTCTCGATGGCGCCGGTCTCGTGCCAGCGCTGGCCGATCAGCTCGTCGAACGTCTCCTTGTCGCTGGTGCGCTCCAGCGCCCACAGCGCCTTGTAGGCGCCGCCGAGCGCGCAGGCGTTGCCGCCGACGTCGAGGCGATAGACGCCCTCGACGCCGCCGAGCACCTCGCCGAGCACCTGGGCGATGGCCGGGTTGAGCGAGCCGCCGCCGACGAGGTAGATGCGGCGGGGCTGGGCGGGCAGGAGGCCGCCGGAAGGCGCCCCCTCCCTGCCACTGGTGGCCGGGAGCGCGTGCACCAGCGGCTGCGACCGCAGGCGCATGGACAGCGCCTGCGACTCGACGATGGCGCGCGCGTCCTGGGCGGGGCCGCCCCAGCTGTCGCCGCCATCGCTCTCGCTCTCGCTCTCGCTCGGCTTCAGGTCGCTGCCGTCCGCCGCGCTGCACGTGTACCGCCAGGTGCCGGCGGGGATGTTGGGGACGATCTCGCTGAGGTAAAAGTAGAGGCCGAGCTTGGCGCGGTCGCCGCCGCCCAGCGGGGGCGTCTCCAGGACGTGCTTGTTGAACGCGGCCCAGGGATCGCCGCCCGCGGCGGTGACCGATGGCGGCAGGGCGTCGCGCACCTTCTCGCGCGCCAGCCCGCCGTTCTTGTAGCACAGCATAAACATGTATTGGCCCGCCGTGGTCGGGTGGTTGAAGAAGTGGTAGCCCGGGTCCGGCTTGTAGGTGGGCGTGACCATGAGAAAGGTCGTGGACGTGCCCAGGCTGACAATGGCGTCCAGCGGCCGCAGCGGCAGCGCCAGGATCGTCGCCGGGTTGTCGCCCGTAAACGGCGCGATCTGGCACGCCGCCGACACGCCGTACTGCCGCACAAAGTAGGCCGCCACGGCGCCCATGCTGCCGCCGCCGTCGGACCGCACCTCGCCCAGCTTGCCGCGGAGGTCCTGCACCGCCGCGTCGCCGCCGCCCGCCGTCAGCGCCAGCAGCGGCTCCGACCACTGCTGCCGGGGAATGTCCCACAGGTCCATGCCGCACACGTCGCTGATGTCCGTCGGCGCCAGGCCGCCCAGGAGCACAGACGCCACGAACGTCGACACCAGCTGGATGTGCGCCGTCTTCGCGTACACGTCCGGCCACTTGCGGCGGATCCGCATGATCTGCGGGCCCGTGAACCGGTGGTGGGCGGCGCTGCCGGTCACGTCCGCCAGCCTCTGGGGCCCGTCGCTGGCGCCGTCGGCGCTCCGCAGGCGCGCGTCAAACTCGTCGCACTCCGCCTGCGTGCTGTGGTCCTGCCAGTTGGGCGCCCACGGCCGCGAGAAGGCGTCGGCCAGGCGCTCCGCCAGCGGCTGGTCCGGAGCCTGATCTGCCTTGCCCAGAGAGGCCAGCCGCTCGCTGGCGCCCTGCGCCCAGTAGACGCTGCCGTGCTGCTGGCACGAGCCGCTGATGCCGCGGAGGCGTGAGAGGACGGACAGCCCATTTTCGAGCGCCCGCAGCCTCGTGAAGAGCAGGTCAATGGCCTCGAGCCACATCACCACAGGTGCGTAGACTTCGCCCTCGGTGTCGTTGACGAGCACGCCCTTCAGGAGGCCATACTTGCTGCCAAAGTCGGCGTCAAAGTCGACTTTCACCTGAGCGACAACGCGGAGATCGGAAGCAATGGCAATGCCTGAAAGCGTGTCAGGTACGCCGCATAAGATTAGTAAAGAAATTTTGCAAAGTGATGCTCACCTTTGAGCTGCTGGGTGGAGAGATCCAGGCCCAGGTACAGGGGCCCTTCATTCTCTGCCGCCATAATGTCAGTAGAAGACAAAGAAACTCGGAGCGGAAAATGGCGGCAATGCTGAAACAATAAAAGATCAAAAAATTAATATCAAGAATCTAGAACCAGATCCTGAATATTGAATATCGCTCAAAACAGGTGATTTTCAATTCTTCCAGAAATCCCAAGTGACTACGGAAATCTCCTATTATAGTACCAAAATCACAGGTTAGCTTCATAGAGACCTAAACGACACCCCTCCGAAGATCGCAGGTGTGCCGCTAAGTTTAACGTTTTGCTGCTATTTTTACCAGACAACCACGGCACTTCTAGTGGTGTGAGTGGCTTGTAAATGAACATTTTGTCGCAGCAGATACTGCTGGCAAAGCTTTTTCTTCTCCCCTCAAGCTTGCCTTTGTCTTGCTCTGTTTCTCGCTTTTTGGCGGGGCTGTGGCGGCAGCCTTGTCTCGATTTAGGCTAAATTCGCCAAACTTTGATCCGGCCAATGTAGTCTGCTGATGCTGGCTTGGCCCTGCGTCTTTCAACCTTTGCCTGCTATTAGTACCAATCAAATTGCGGATTACCATCGCCAGTATCAAGAGTGGACAAAAAAAAAAATCGTGTCTGAAATGCCTTTTTTGAATCCTTTCTAAGACGCTTTTCCTAAGACGCTTTTCCGAGACCCTCCTGTGCTAATTTTCCGCCTTCCCACCGGTATGTACTGCTCGAGCTAGCCTGGCCGAGCTCCACATATGTTGTACGGTATCCTACAGAGCCCCTAGTATCTATGTTGGTTTCATGAAATGAAAACATAACTTTTAATGCTTATGTTCCTTGCCATTGTGCTCGTGGCTGTGGTTGTGCTCTTCCTCGGGCTCTGGGCTTGACCGAGGGCTCACATCGCCAGATATGAATTCGTCAAACTTGTCAACCGTCTCGTCCAGCGCCACAAACCGCACGCGCACCCTGCGCACACCGCGTACAGAGTTGCCTACATGGGTGCGCACAACATCTTCAATAGTACGCACCGTCTCCACCGTCCAGTCCTGCGGCACGGCGATCTCCAGGTCCACCAAGTAGTTTTGGCCCGACTTCACGCCGGACACATCGCGCAGCTCCACTAGATGCTGCTGGAAGCCGGCAATCGCGACGTCGCCGGCTAGCGCCTTGGCCACATGCTTGCGCACCGAGCTTTTTACGTCGTCGTCGATGCTGCGGTCTGCCAGCTCGTACAGCGCTGACGTGGTGTTTTCGTAGCCGGCCCGGATAACCAGCAGAGAGATAAAGAAGCCGCCAACGGGGTCCAGCCACGAGGCATCATGGATGAAATTGGCACCGAGAATGGCGAACAGGGTGACGATGCCAGTTAAGCTGTCGACACGGTGATGGACGGCATTGGAAGCGAGGACTGACGACTTGCGTTCGCGGGCGACTTTCATGGCTGCGAGGCTGTGTTAGCTTGACTGAGTCGCGAAAGAGCAAAAAAAAA
>NTMA01000172.1:0-23215 GCA_002917075.1 Hawksworthiomyces lignivorus
ACGCCGCCGCCGCCGCCGCCGCCGCCGCCGCCGCCGCCGCCGCCAGTTAACCGCGACACGGGCCGGTTGATCCGCCGGCCGCTCATGTCCGGCCGGCTCGACCTTGCCGTGCCTGGCCGGCGGCCCGCTGGCGTGCGCGTCGCCGACACAGCCGGCGATGACTGGCAGACTGCCCTCGGCGAGGCTGCCGCTGCGTCTGCTCCCGCTAGGTGCTGCTGCGGCGGCCTCTGCTGCGGCCGGTCTTGGTCCGGCTGCACCATGACCCAGTTGCGGCCCAGCTCGTCGCCGACCGCGCTCACCTGCCGCCGCTTTCCGTTTCGCTGCGGCGGCGGCGTCGACGCGCCTGCGCGGCTTGCTTGTGGGATCTCGTACGCGGGCCTGTAGGAGGCAGCCCCCCTCGGCGAAAAGGCCGCCGCAAACGCATTGTCCAGCTTCTCAAGCGAGTAGCCTTGCCCGTCGGGCTCGGGCAGACCGTGCTCGCCTTTCGCCCGCTCGTCCGCGCCGTCTCCCCGCTGCGCCGCCTCTGCCGCCTCCTCCGGCTTGCCCGTCTCCCAGTCGTAGCTCGCGCCGCCGCCGGCGTGGAATCCCCGGAAGGCGCCCGCCGTGCAGAACTCCCAGACCTTGCCCACGACGTTCCCCAGCGCGTGCAGGACGGTCCAGCGGCCCTCGCCGCCCGGCGGCTGCGAGCCATGCACGGTCTCGCCTTCCCACGCGTCGGCCGCGGCGGTGCGCACAGTATCGCCTGTATACGTCCGTGTTGGCCCCAGAGCCCGCCGGTAGTCCACGTCCGAGTAGATGCTCTCCTCCATGGGGCCCCCTGCTGCGGCCGCCGCTGCTGCGGCCGCGCCGCTGGCTGTGTCGATCTGCCCGGCTAGCATGTAGACTCTGCGGTCGCCGTTTTCGATCGAGACGCTGTCCTGGCCGCCGTACGATGTCTCGGCGCTCATGCTCCCCCAGTCGGCGGCGAGCGGCGTCGACTCGCGCGAGTCGAAGACGGCTCGCTTCCGCTTTGTGTTGGCCGCTGCGGTGGCGGTGGTGGACATGTCAGAGTAGAGGCTGTTTGTGGACTTTGCCATATTCAGGATCGCGCTGCTCGACGCAGACAGGGAGACCGGCGGGAGGTAGACATTCGCGTCTAGCGATGGGCCGTACGCCGAGAAGGGTGGTGGGTTGTCGAAGTGGTATGCGCCAGGCATATGAAACTCCGGCTTGGGGGACGACATGTTTGCAAAAAATAGACGAGATCCTAGGCCTGCAC
Source organism: Hawksworthiomyces lignivorus (assembly GCA_002917075.1). Classification (NCBI taxonomy): domain Eukaryota; kingdom Fungi; phylum Ascomycota; class Sordariomycetes; order Ophiostomatales; family Ophiostomataceae; genus Hawksworthiomyces; species Hawksworthiomyces lignivorus. The sequence goes on from NTMA01000172.1 coordinate 1,259, forward strand.
GCGCCTATCGGGACTCCGACGTCCGGGCGACGTCAAATTCGCTGTAGAATAACGGTTTTGGTAATGTGTCTTTCGGTCGCAAGGCTAACGTTTTCTTCGCCGATGCATGCTAAGCGAGGCGCATCTCATTGACCTATAGGGCCGTTCTCGTATGCGCAGGAGCTAGAGGCAGCCAGCCGCGCAGCAGAAAGTGTATGTCGCAAGAGAGTTGAGGTCCGATTGTTGGTATGTGGAGTCTCGGCAGAGAAGGGAATGATTGCGAGATAGCGTGCATGCGTGTCGATGATGTGCAGTTTTTCTTTTTTGGGGGAACCGGATAAAGCACGTGTCGAAACCAGGCTGAGATTCACAGCAGCTGCAAGCTTGGACAAATTATGAGATCACCGTCCAGGCAGCAGGGGGCCCTTTCGATCCAGCCACCAGAACGACAAGGCGCACAATAGCCAATAAAAAGAATGAAAAAGATCGACAGCACAGCACTGTGTTCGTTTAAGCATGCAGATACAGAGTCATATATAGGCATTCTATTATACCTATTAGGCGGGGAAGCTCGAAACCCTGTGGTCAATCAGCGGATGTGCTCGAGTGTACTTCGTAGACGTACATGTACGAAATACTTCTGCACATTTCCTTTGGTACTGCGTACTCCGTACTTCGTGCGATTAAGATACAAGCTGTCGAATTCCTTTTTTTGTTGGGGACGGGCGTTGCTGGGCAATGGGGCCCCATTTTGCATTTGGGTACTTATAAACAAAACGCGTTTCTCTCGCAGCCCCTCTAGCGTAGCGAGTTATTCTACGCACACGCAATTCGCAGAGAATTCAGTACAACATCTACTGTTTCATCTGGGGGGATTTTGATTTGACTGTTCTCGGTTTCAGGTATACACTCGATTGATGAATTAATATCAAGGCTGTGGTCTATTTTGGCTTATTGCGGTCGAAGCACGTAGCTCACCGCGACGACATTGGACGATGTATGGAGAGCCACAACAGCTGGAATCTACGCTGACCTTGATTTGACAGACGACGAGTGCACGTGTGCGCGGTGCAGCAAATTATTTGTGACCAAGGATTGCGTCTCGCTCTGTTAAGCAAACGGCCTCTGATGTTGCTAGTCTTTGCATTCATTATATGCTAAGATGCATTCAAGTCTAGGCTGATTGGTCTATCTGCTGCAAACCGTCCACTGCCTAACGAAAAATCCGAACAAGGCAAAGTCCTGGAATAGGACAAAAAAATAAGAAGCAGAAAAAAATAATGCTGTTGCCAGTCGACGATCTATGTCCGTCCCCCCCCCCCCCCCCCCCCCCCCTGTACACCATGACACAGAATAAAGTCCGTCCCTGCATGCCCTCTATGTTTTCCCCTACACCGCTATCACTTCTTGTCATCCTCTGGGCGGCTGTAGTATTCGTCCTGCATGCGGGTGTGCTCGACAGAGACGCCGCCTGCCGCACCATGGTCGCCGTGGACATGCTTGCGGTCGCCCCAGAATGCATCCCGTTCTCGGAGCAGCTCTTCCGCCCACTCGCGAGTCTCGGGCAGCGTCATTCTCGTCGCTACATACGCGAACTCGCCCAGGTCTACGTGGCCCTGGCCGCGCTTTTCATACTCGACCATCTGGAGGAGCAGCTCCATCTTGTCAACGTCGTGCACGAAGTGGCTCTCGGGCGTCTGGGAGTCCTCGTACTCCTGCCAGATTGCGCGGATCTCTTTGCCAACGTGGGACGCGCTGCCGGCTCCGCCGGCTCCTGCATACACGTTTCCTAATAAATTCTCCGTGATGTAGTCCATTGTAGACGCCTCGCGCCTGCTCTTTTCAGGTTTTGGCACGCCGTCAACAGGCGTGATGTCACCGACAAGAGACTCGGCCATGTCGTGGATCAGGCACATCTTGATGCATCGCGATATGTCGAGGCGCGCCGCGAGCGCTGGCGGCGCCAGCATGGAGATGAGAGACATCCGGTACATGTGGTCGGCAATCGACTCTCCTCTGGCAGACGTTAGTCTTTGTTTCTGTATCCAGCCTGTGCAGAGGGACGCCTCACTGGGAAATTCCAAATCTCCGCCAGCCTTCTCGTTTGGTCGTCTTGAGTCGTTCCAGGATGTGGAAGTACGGCAGCGGAGACGAGGACCCTTCGGCCGGCTTTCCGGTGGGGATCTCATCGGTGACCTTATCGACTGTCCATTCTCCAGACACCTGCGGAGTTGGCACAAATCCGAGCTCTGTTTAAAGGAGGCGCATATGATCAGTGACTGGAACGCAGGAGAGTTTGTCCTCTGTTGTGGGTGTATCTACCGGCTACAAGCTTCTCTGGTGCCAGCTCTGTACCTGGCGGTACAGATGTCTTACCGCCTGTCATTCTCTGAGTCGGGTCGTTCTGGATCATGAGGCAAGCAGACAGGCAATCAACAGGAAAATGAGAGCACAATGTGAGGAGCCGCGAGGTAGAACACGGAAGCTTGAGAAACAAAAACATTCCAAGCAAACACTGTCTCAGCGATTACCCCCACTAAAAGGCCCTCAAAGATAATGAGCAAACGGCGCTATCGCAAGGATCATGTGATCTTAATGAATCTTGTTCGCTAATCTCTGTTCCCTGGACAGCAGCCATGACTGCTAACTTTGAAGGCGTTAGTGCAAAAAGGGATGCAGTAACCTTCACTAGGTCCCGGCATCTTAGCGGAGACTATTACCCGTTTGTCTCAACGATGGACTCCGTAATAGTAGCGCGCAGCTATTACCCAGTACATAGCTTTTTTCAAGGCGAGTGCTGTCGACGCAAGGCCAAGGTCCACGCTTACAAGAGGTAACAGGGGCGAAAATCCCGAAGCCTTATTTTCGATAGTATGTGAGAAGAATTGCCTGCTTCCTATCTCATTGATCGCAAATAATATTTGGGGTGGTTGTGCTCTGCATATTGCCAATCTCCTGGGTAAGGAATCCACGGCTAAATTTAACACAAATGGGGAGCTCTAAGGATGTCTCCTTGTTGTGAAAGAAGTCCAAATTCAGAGGGGAGAGATTTCGTAAATGCCCGAATAGTTAATATGCACATGGATTCTACTTGCATCAGCTTCAGTAAAAATCATAGCTGCGACTGAGAGTCAAGTTGACGGGTGTCATGATGCTCTCCAAGGCTTGCGGCCTTCTGTGCTGTTTGCAGTTGTTTGAAAGAGGTACTCGCTGCATTTGATTCTTAACGGACCTTTTTTGGCTCCTTCAATGTCCTTGCATAATTTTCTCATAGAGTATCTAACGACAATAAATAAAACCCAAGCAGCGTCTGCCGTTTCTTTTCTGGATGGCATTCCAACTGTGCCGAGCGTGGTGTCCAGCAATGGCTCCTTTCCGCTGCAACATCTGGAGAGAATTGTCGTCGATCAAGAGTTTGCAAGCGCAGTTGACCATCGTGGCTCGACCCTAATACCGCCAACTCTGCTGCAGTTTGCTGAAACTTTCGCATCAGACCTTCAAGCGGTATTGAACGTCTCTGTCGAGGTTACTCAGTCACAGCATTGCAGCGATAATGATCTCTTCCTGACGCTCAGCCAAAGTGAGTCCAGCAACCAGAAATACGTAGATTCAGCTGGGAGATCCACAAGCGAGGGATATACTTTGTCAGTCAATGCGTCAAACCTTGTGATCGAAGGTGCCAGCCCCCTTGGTGTGTGGTGGGCTACGCGCACGCTGCTCCAACAAGCCATTCTACACAACGGCGCGGTTCCGTTCGGGCTGGCCGTCGATGCACCAGGCTGGGCGACTCGTGGAATGATGCTCGACATTGGCCGGCACTTCTACCCCAAAGATTTTTTGCTAGACATGTGCGCGTACATGTCTTTCTTCAAGCAAAATACCTTCCATCTACACCTGAGCGATAATTTGTGGAACAATCCCAAGTATTCAAAGTCGGAGTTTTTGAAGCTCTATGCTAGGTTTCGTCTCTGGTCAGACGATGACGCAGTGCGTGGCTTGAATAATTTTCGCAACGAATCCTACACGCAAAGCGACTTTGAAGAGATTCAAAAAGGCTGTGCAGCCCGCGGAGTAACCATTCTCCCAGAGATTGAAGCCCCAGGGCATGCCCTTGTTGTCACACAATGGAAGCCGGAGCTGGCATACGGCCGGGACTTCAGCCTGCTCAACGTCTCCCATCCAGACACCATCCCAACCATGAAGACCATCTGGGCTACATATTTAGACTGGTTTCATTGCAATACGGTGTCCATCGGAGCCGACGAATACCAAGGGCCTTCGGCTGACTATTATCGTTTCGTGAATGAAATGACCAGCTTCATCGGCAGGATCTCCGGAAAATACGTCCGCACCTGGGGGATGTATCCTCCGCGCCCCACCTCATCATCTTCTTGGCGGACACCCATCTTCCAGAACATATCGATACAGCACTGGGAATTTTTTGAAGACGATCCTTACTACGACTACGTCTTAAACAACTACTCAGTGGTCAACTCCAACGACGACTTCTATGTCGTTAACAAGTTTGGCGGCTATCCCAACACGATCGACGTAGCCAGAACATTCATAGGCGCCAGGAATCCTGCTGGAACGAAGCGCGGCTTCTGGCGGCCGAATCTGTTTGACCCGCATAACAGCACGCGTAACCCGTCGGCTAGCAACCCATATGTCCTCGGCGCCATCGCAGCGCTCTGGAACGATCCCGGTCCCAACGCCACTGTCTATTCGGAGGCATTCTATGCGTGGAAGCTAGGTCTGCCGGCGCTCGCCGACAAGCAATGGGGCGGCAATTTGACCTCTGACAGATTCAAAGCAGCCTATGAGAAGCTGGAGTCTCATATTCCAGGCCAGAACTTGGCACGCACCATCCCATCGGAAGGGCCAACAATATTCAATTATACTTTTAGGAGGTCATCTGCCAATGCATCCTCGACGGCTGCAAGTGTCACTACCATCTTCGATGAGTCGCCCAACCGGTATGATGCGCACACCAATTGTCCTGTTACCACAGAAGAAAGTGGAACAGCTTACCAGGTGCATATCAGCCCAAACTGTTCTCTATGGACGCCACTTGCGTCCAAGGGCCGGAACTACACTCTCGCCTTGTCGCTTCGCGTGACGAACCTCATCAATGCCACAAATACTACGCTGTTATCGGGGCAAGATTCAGCGCTGCTTCTGACGCCGTCATTGACATTATTTGCAGCGGGAAATTACTTTCGCCTAGACGATGTCGAACTCCCTCTGCAGGACTGGGTCGACGTTTACATTTCCGGAAAGGGAAATCAGACATTTGGCACAGTGTCGTGGGCAACTGGAGGGGGAAAGAAGGCTATTCAAAAAGAATTCCAGACAGTTCTGGGACTCCACGGCGACGGTCTCCGCCGGGCAGAGATTGCTATTGAAGCGCCCATCCAGACGGTGGGTGGCGCCGGTTGTGGGTGGACCGGTGACGTGCGCAACTTCAGTCTGTCGTCCATCGCCTCTTGATTCAGGTCCATGTTCATATACGGAAGACAGTGATCACGAGTTAGAGTTTGGATTATACCAAAATTGGCTTCTTTTTTTTTGCATGGACAAAATCTCTCTGCATTGCATCTTGTTAAATTTGAAACGTGAAGCAAAAAGAAATGGAAGTCTCCGAGTAGCGGAAACGGCGGAGGCGACTTGCTGCAATGGTCGTATTTCAATAGATTCGGCCATCTTCGTAGAAGTCATACACAAGGGGATATGCCGTTTTTTAAAAAAAAAATTCTGGAAGGTCGGCACATTGGCAAGTAGGCTAACTCGAATACCGAGGTCTTTTCCCCCGTCGTTTGATATATTTAATATCAAACAACGAATATCGATTACGGATAATATGATGCCGAAATTAGATTGGGTGTTATATTTTGTCATGTGCAGCTATATGCAGTCCATAACCCGAGAAAGACGGCCATCCTTAGGGGACATCTTATAGTATTCACTGCTTTTTATGGATGTGTCGGTCCGTTTTATTTGTCCTGGTTTCTATATTGTAGAAATAACTCGTGGATAGTAATGCCCGCACAGAAGATGAATCGAAGTAAATGGTGGGAACACAATAACAAAACATGCTCACTGTACGGCTGGGGAGTCGACCATATTAGCAAAAATATGCCAATGATTTAGAGATGTAGTGCTTGCTCAACTTCAGTCATTTTCTTGGTGCGATGGGACACGCTCCTTTAAAAGCCAACACACGCCCACCATCCAGCGAGTCACGAAGCCTCTTCCAAAAAATCGACTTTTGTTCTTTCCAGGAAAGGCTTTCGCGAGCATATATCTTGGCAACAGTTTAGCTTACACGACGTTAATATGAAGTCTCTTTTTGCAGCGGCGGCCGCCACCACACTGGCTATCACCAACGTGTCGGCGCACTACATTGCTATTCAGCTGGCGCTGGGTTCAGAGAAATTTGGCAGATATGAGCACATCCGCCAGAACATAAACTACAACTCTCCTGTCACCTGTGCGTGCATTTCTTTGGGAGTGTTCATAAATCCCATGTAGCTCACATCGGCTAACATAATACTGCAGCTCTGACATCGAATGATCTGCGGTGCAACGTTGGCGGCGAGACGGGTACCAACACCACAACGGTGGATGTCCAAGCTGGATCGCCTTTCACGTTTATCTATGACACTGTATGGAATTTTTTGAATTTTTTTTGGATAGGAGCTTGAGTTCTTCGGATTTTCGTTACTGTGTGGCTGATTTTCTTTACCCAGGCTGTTTATCACCAAGGACCAATCTCCATGTATGGAAGCTCCATAGTCTTCCTTTCCTCAGCGCGTCGTCTTGCAAAAGTGTTGACATAATTCAAAACAGCTACATGTCCAAGGCACCAACGACAGCTCATGACTACGACGGGAGTGGACCTTGGTTCAAGATCCAGGATTGGGGTATGATCTTCGTCAACTGATAGCCTTTTTTTAGACTGAGATTCGGTACTGATAGGCTCTAGGTCCAACGTTCTCGGGCGGCCAAGCTTCGTGGCCAATGAGAAGTATGTTATTGTCCTTGATCAAATCTTACAATGGCTCGATTTTCTAATGCGCAAACAGTCTCCTACACTTCTAATATCCCCAAATGCATTCCCAACGGCGAATACCTGCTGCGAATTCAATCCCTTGGCATTCACAACCCCGGTGGCACGCCGCAGGTATGTCTTTTTAGATGGTGCTCTAGCTTGAAAATTTGCATGAAGCTCATTTCTTGGTAGTTCTATGTCAGCTGCGCCCAGGTCAACGTTGTGGGAGGTGGCGATAAAACGCCGGAAACGACCTGCAAGATTCCAGGATTCATCAAGGCTACAGACCCAGGCTACACGGCCAATGTGAGTGGCCCCTTATGCTTTTCTACTAACTTAGCTGTCTTGTGCTTTTATTTGGAATCATTGCTAACAGATGTTGTAGATCTACAACAATTTCCATTCGTACACCATCCCCGGTCCTGACGTGGTAAGACATAAGAATTCTCAGTAGTCACTGACTATGTTCCGTGGGACATTTACTAACGAGCATCCAGTTCACTTGCTGATCCGTTATTTACACTATTCCGAGTTCTATCTGGGGAAACGGGCATCCTAGGTCTATTCTCTGATTGCTTGAACCAGCACATGATGTCCATATATTTAAATCTTTTTTAAAATCAAGAGACAATTTGATATTTGAATTTCCCTTCTATGCTCACTCTAAAGAGAAACCATGCCGTGCTCGAACTCGCCAACATTGTATGGCAGACGACGATCTGCGTCCTTTGCTGTACAGAAAGAAAACAAGAGCTTTTTTTTCCCCCCTTTTTTTTGAAATAATTAATCTTCAATTTTATTACCTGATCCATATGCCTGTTGATATGCTCTTAGCATATGGAAAGCTTGGCAACATGACCCTGGGATTGCGACGACTGTGCAGGATCAGAAGCCAGCCTTACAGGGCCTGATTAGCATATCGTGTTGAATGCTGTTGTTGATCTGTCGTTTTGAAGATTTGCATCTTGGCAACCACACTACACATATATTTTTCATATACAACTTATCATTGGGGTTCTATTAACGTAGTCTGATTTGACCCTGAGACCTCGCCATAGAACAAATGAGATAAATCTTTGATTCCCCTAATTTCCTTACAGTCCCGTTCCCTTTTGATTTACCTCTTTCGGTAGGCTCAATAATGTAATTGCGTAGAATTCACATAATTTTCATTGATGTTTTATTTCTTTTTCCTTTTCTTTTTTTGTTCCTCTGTAACTGCCCCTGACAGTATCCCTTATTATTCGCTCTGCCGCCGTTTCTCACAAGAAATCCTAACCCCGCATCTAGTTAATCTGTAGCAACACGGAACATTGGGGCGCCGTGTGCTATCTCTTATTGGTAGAACCAGCGGCGTTTTGAAGACCGGTGCCACAACGGGCTCCTGCAGGATGGACGGAGAGCATGGCAGTAGTTGCTTTTTCGCAGCCATAGTAGCGCTCCGAGATGACCCAGCGCCTGTTCCTGCGTTAGCGTATCGTTCTATCACTTAACGAATCAGGTGAGCTGATGCTGACTTCACCCGATAATTTCACGCTTTGCTTAGGATGTTTCGTATTCGAAATCCAAGGCCATGTGCAACGGGTTGAGAAAAGCAAAGTGTTTTGCGTAGTTTTTACATTGGCGCCCCTATTCATACAAAGCAGGATATCTTTGATTTTCGATGAGCATCCCGTCTCCGTCCGGTAGCAATACAAATCCAGAATTCCTTTAACCGGGCAGAGCAGCCGACAAAAGCAAAGAAAGATATTGCAATATCTCATGCCGGAACAAATAGACGGGGTGGTTGGGACTGAACACACATACAAGAGGCAGCACAAACGCTGGCTTGTCTTTCCCTGTAGTTATTGGAGCTTGAGGCTTGATTCCGGAAGAGCTAGAGCATCCCAGTAGGGATATATTGGCCCTGGGTTCTCTTAAGGAAAGCACGGGTTAGAATAGATTGTATAAGCGTAATCAAGCTTCGCTTCAATTTGCAGAGAGGGTTTAAATAAAGGTTCAAACTCGGACCATCGATCGCATGGTCATTAATTCGGAGCCAATTTAGACACAATAAATAACATTGGGAAGGAATGGAACAGAAAAACTGTGTCCTGGGAGACCCCAGCTGTGCGCCGTCCCTCTAGCTGGCACCCTACACGATAAAAGTGGTGGAAGAGCTGATCTGCAGATTTAAAAGGACCGGTGTTGCCTCTTAAGACATCTGCTTGGCATTCCCGTAATTGGTATATTCTTCTTGTAAGCTTTCGACTCTCTGCTTGGCTTCATTTCGCGTTGCTTCTAGTTCTGGTCTTTTACTTTTTGTACTTGCTATTCGACCGCAATCATCTGCATGCAACCATGCTCTCTGCTCTAGTATCAATCTTTGCCCTGGCTGGTGCAGTGGCAGCCTTGCCAGCAACTCGCGATACAGGTGTCCAATTTGGTATGTGAGAGTAACATACGGCCATTGCACACGAGATGAAAATTGGATAAGAATTTGATGTGAAGGCAATGGACTCTCCTTGGCACTAACGGATTTTGTTACAATAGTTGGCACTAATATTGCTGGATTTGATTTTGGATGCTCTATAACGGTACGTTCCTGATCTTGCATTTATTTCTGCCAGATATATTATCATAGGGGAGCAGTTCTGACGGAATTATTAGGGCCAAGACAACCTGACGCAGGCAACGCCTCCACTCTCTGCTCTTGGCGGCCCTGATGGGTAGGTAGATTACAATCATAGACAATTGCTCTAACAATGCTAACTGTCTTCACAGTGCCGGCCAAATGCAGCACTTTGTTAAGGACGATGGTATGAACATGTTCCGCCTTCCTGTCGGCTGGCAATATCTTCTCAATGGCAAACTCGGCGGCACTTTGGATTCCGGCAACGCTGGAAAATACGACCAGCTGGTCCAGGCCTGCCTCTCAGCTGGTGCTTATTGCATCATTGACGTACGTCCTTTCCTTTCCTTTCCTCAAAAAGCAACGCTGATTCCTAACTGAATTCAGATCCACAACTGTATGTTATGCACCTGATAATGTTTTGCACCTTCTACTTTCATCTCACCCATGTAATCTTTCTGGTCTGTGTTAACTGGCGTATCAGATGCCCGATGGAACGGCCAGATTATTGGGCAGGGCGGGCCGACTAACGATCAGTTCGTCAACCTCTGGACGCAGCTCGCGACAAAGTACGCAAACAACGACAAAATTGTCTTTGGAGTTATGAACGAGCCTCACGATGTCCCAGACATCAACAAGTGGGCTGACACCGTTCAGGCTGTCGTCACAGCCATCCGCGGCGTCGCAAAGAAGCAGATGATCCTCCTTCCTGGAAATGAGTGAGAACTTTGCCCTTATTCTTGGTTTGGCAGTTTTACGTTCTCTTACCGCTTCTGACCGGTGTTAACGAATTTTCATAGCTGGACCTCCGCCGCGGCCATGCCGACCAAGTCGGGCCCGGCCCTCCTGAAAGTGAAGAACCCTGACGGATCATTTGACGGCCTCATCTTCGACGTGCATAGTAGGTGCTATCAAATAATATTCTTTCATACGTGGGAGTGATGTAGGCGAGTGGCTGATATCGAGTGTCTCCTAGAATATCTCGACTCTGACAATTCCGGAACGCACACCGAATGTGTCACTGACAATGTCAGCGGCGCATTCCAGCCCCTGGCCACTTGGCTGCGTACGAACAAGCGCCAAGCGTTGAACACTGAGACCGGCGGCGGCAATACTGCCTCCTGCCAGAAATACCTCTGCAGCCAAATTCAATATTTGAAGTGAGTAACCCAAGCCATACTTGGCACGGTGATATGCACCTGCAGCACTGCTTGCAACAACCATGGCTAATTGTGTGCCGCAGCCAAAACTCTGACGTCTTCCTTGGATATGTCGGATGGTCGGCTGGCGCATTCAACCCGAACACATACGAGCTGAGCGAGGTGCCCACGAAGAATGGCAACTCTTGGACGGACAGCTCGCTGGTGAAGGCGTGCGTTGCACGTAAATCGTCGTAACTGGACGTAGAAACGAATATGTTGAATTGAAACCAAGAGAATCAATTGCAGCTGGTGTATGAGAAAATAGAATTTAGAGAGGAAAAAAGAGAGACATGGCTCTTGCATATCTTGTGGCGGAAATTGAACTCCTTTCATTATTCGCTGTGCCCTGCTGCTTGCTCCACTGTGCTCTTCAGCTATTCATGGACGATTTTGTGGTAATACAGTTGTTTGACGATATTAAGTATGTATGTTAATTAATAAACGCTCAATTAAGGTTAACGTTGTTCCTCTGATACGCTCGCTATGACATCTCATTTTGCAGACATATCTAGTAAATTCGAGTAAAGCTAAGCCTACTTTCGATTCAGATTTTTCTTGTTTGGTTATTGTATTTCCGAATATGCGCCTATCACCCTACCCCTTCCAGGGGAATATATGTAACAACAGATAAAGGGAATGGACAAAATGTAAGATGTGTGAAATCCCCAGCTCCTCCAAGCTCCGAGATATATCGACAAAACTAGAACACTATGCACCAGAAAATAGTCTAAGCAATGGATGATATAAGGAAGACGAAGATGAGGCCGAGCAAATACAAAACTAAAGAGAAATAAAGAAATAAACCCATCGCAGGATACCAACAAAGTAAAGAATAGATAGATGGAAGATCATAGCAGGCTTGTCGCTATGGTTCAGACATTAGTATATCTTTCTGAGACAAGTACAGTCTCTCTAGAAACCAGCCGAGAAAAATATATGGATCATAAAACTTCAGAACAATATCCACGTTAAGACTCTCGCCGTTAAAAAGATGCAGAGAGAACCATAGCTCTCCACTCTTGGTCCAATCAGCTCAAAGGCATTGAAGGTTTTCAGCCTTTCGCTTTGGACAGTGTGACTCTCGAGCCTCACTAGCTTCTCAGAAGCAAGCATTGGCGTGAGCAATATTAGGGCGAGCATCATCATAATCGCGGCTGTCTGTTGCTGCAATGATATTAGAGTGACGCAAATATAGATGTGATCGTATGTAGTCGTAGGAACAGTGACGTTATTAGAGGAGCGGTGACGCTAGCTTATTTACCGCCCTCGTTGGACTGGCGCTGTTTTTCTTCTTCCTGTTTGCGGCGCTCTTCTTCCTCTATTCTCCGGCGCTCTTCCTCCTCTTCTTGCTCTCGCCGCTCGCGCTCTTCATCCTCCTTCTTCTTCTTCTCTTCCCGCTCCTTATCTTCTTTCTCCTTTTCTTCACGCTCGTGCTCTTCAATGAGCCGGCGCTGCTCGTTTTCTGACAATTTCTTGAAGGCAGCAACATCTTCATCCCACTTGTGTACGCACTCGTCCTGCCAGTTGCACTTCTCGACCTCGCCGTATACCGGGTGCCGGTACCGCGGATGCCGGCTGGGCCAGTTGGACGCATGGTAGTGGTGTCGCACTAACGCTGCACGAGCATCGTGGTTGCCGGAGTCGGAGTGGCCCTGACCAGCGGCAAATGCCTCAACTGTCAAGACAAGCACGCCACCGACGAGCTTAGACTCGCTCATATCATGGAAGTAGTCCCAGGTAACGAGATTATTCGGTGACCGGTCTCTGTTGATGTGTGCCAGAATGGCATTGGTGAACGCAGATGGGCCCGTGCCGGTGATAATCTCGTCGAAATCTAGCACAACGTCAGAAATCGAGACCTTCTGCTTAGCAGCCACACCGTGCAGCCAAGCCATGATCTGCTCGATTAGATGCATCATGATGGGGTTTTGTGGCTTGGACATGAACGTCCACTGGCAGAAAGAGCGCGACTTTTGGCCGAGGATAGGGTGGTCCTTCCAGTCAGGCTCGTCAATCTCAACTCCAATGACCATATCAATGTCGCGCTTGTTGTAGCGCTCGGGAACGAATTTTGACATGGGCTTGAGAGCTTCAACATCTATATCGGCGTAAATGCCACCGTCCGCATACATGATCATATAGCGCAGCAGATCCGCCCGGACAATAGTGGCGCGCACATTCCGATAGAAATCGACAATATCGGGGCGATTGAAGCCCTCAGGACCAAAATTCCATTCGACGTACTGCATCTCATTGTCGTCGGTGAGTACTTCATACCGATAGTCTGGATTGCGGCCAACCCAGGAGTAGGCAGTATTATGATCACGCTCCTCAAATTCCAGAGGATTTACTTTCCAAGTTTGCCATATTTTGTGGGGGAAGTCGGAGTGAATGTTGCCCAGGCCATGAGGGGGAGTCCAATTCTTGGGCTTTATATAGTAATCTGAACCTGAGTGTCGCCCGAATAGCCCAATGTTGACGATAACAAAGAGGGCAAAAAACATTAGCGGGTATGGATGAAAAAGCCTTCGGAAGCGCACAGGCACGCCCAGTGAAGCTGTTGGGGGAATGGCAGCGGCAGCGGCGTAGTACGCGTTGGAGATGTGAGGACCAAATTTAGTCTGGGCTTGTGAGAGAACGAATTGAACGGTTTCCAGTGTCTGCGATGGTAGACTTGGTATACGACCCCGGATGTTGGCTGTTGTAGAAGCGAACGCGGCAGCTGGTGTGCGTGGTGAGCCCGGTGGCGTCATCTTCTCAAGAAGAGAGGATGACCGCGAGGAGTCCAGGGACATGATTGCGGAACGAGAGGAAGCGAGAGGGAGCGGCGGAGAAAGGAAAGGAAAGAAGACCTGACCAGATCCGACTCCTCGCAACGTAGGTATGTCGAATTCAAAGAGTGGGCAGGTGAAGAAAGGTGATATAAGGGAGACGGAGGGAGGAGGGAAGACGAAGGAAATAAGAAGTGAAATCTAACAAGGTCGCCTATTAACGAGAGTGATTAGGGTGAAGACGAAGAAGGAGAAATCAGAAAAGGAGAAAGAAAGAAAAGGAAGCACCCTGAGATGATCGAAATGTAGCGTGACGTCCTGCTAGCTGTCGAATAAAAATATTTCATGCAACAACAGTAGTGCGTAATCGGTGAAAGTCAACAAAGGCGGAGTTATACGGGGAAGAGGAGGAGGGAAAAAGGAGAAAATAGTCGCCAAAACGAAATACAGCTATCTTCTTCAAAAATCTCAATCCATTGGCACCGCCGAGAACAAAGGCGATCTGGGGAGGAGTAAGGACTTGGAAACAAAGGTAGAAGAGAATAAGATAGGAGAAACTGGCTGCACAAAGAGAGTTTTCACAAGCTTTTACGGAGCCCATCACGGGCGTACTGTAATGAGAAGGAAAAGGGGCGTGTAAGTAGCCGGGGGGAGGGGTGGAGACTGCGGGCCTGCTAGTGTCAAGAATAACATCTTTGTACACACCCTTTTCTTGTTAGTCCCAGATGGTGGAGAAGGTGCAGGACGGCGCAGGGGATGGTGTTCGGCTACTTTTGCTAGTGATGTTACGAACATGCTTCGTACGTACTTTTTACATCCTCTGCATGGGGCCATTGGTGCGGTTGCTTGGATCGGTCCTGTCGATTGCGTGAGATGGTTGCAAATTCCTCAGCCCATATTAGAAGCCATCACCCCTATGACGACTACGTCGTAGATATTATAACGCGCCTTCTCCTGCAAACAAAAGAATAGCCTTTTGGTATTACTGATAATGTGCGGAGCACGGAGTAATGCATACGCTGTGGGTTCAGCAGCGATTCTGCAGGCGAAGATTTACAACGGGTGGCCGTGCGACCCCTATTTGAATGAAAGTCTGCAGTTATTTATTCCCATCTCTATTCCTCCGTACGAGTAATTTAATGCCCCTATTTCTTGCCATGGTCTCCATAATACAAGTAAGATATCTCGCGGTGCAATGCATGCAGCTAATCCGGCCTTGAGCCACGAATGGAAAGAATCTGCATCAGCAACCCTGGTCACGTAAAACTTAAAACAAAACTGATCTAAAACTGGGCTTTCTCTTCATTGATACCCTTTTGTCTTTGGCCTCCGCATCAGTTGTGCAGCACCTAAGTCAACATTTTACAAAGAGTATCCCCCGCCCGCCGAGGCAAAAGAAATCTTGACCTGTTTGGCTTGTGACTACGACATATACGCATCGCGCCCGCATTTGCTCGCTGAAGCGCCTTCAGAATTCCAGCGAGATTTCCAAAGGAAGGCTTCAAATGCACCATGTAAAGTAGAACTGCGGATTACTCGCAAGTTTATCGCTTTTTTCGCATACATTAGGGTTATCCGGTACGGGGTAGCACTTGAAATACCACTTGCCTTGGACGGGAAGGGCGTGTACCCTGTCTGTCGGTTTAGTTCTTCAACATGAGCATCAGTCGTTGGATCGCGAGAATCAGTTCTGTAAATAACGAGAATCTCCGCTCTTAGCAGCTGGGGTGAGTTTAATCTCCTTAAGTTTCTTTTGCCCCTTCTTCTGCTCTGCTACCTGTTTGTCAGATGTACATGGGGACGTTAGAAAAAAAGAAAAAAACTTGTTAGGAGCCAAGAGGAACGGTATAAATGCCATCCTAAATTTTAATGTTAGAGTCCCTTTTCCCTCTCTTCGATATGAGAGGAGAGATCTTGTGAAGTAAAAGGGGCAGGTCGTCCGTCCCCTGCAGCCAATTAGACGCGGCGAAATCATCTACTCCAAAAAATTGTAATAAAATGAGAAGGAGAAGAGAAGTAGGAATCAACCAGTCTCCGTTCTAGGTCGTATCCACAAAAAGGGGTGTGGATCAAAATGCCAAGGTTATTTCTTCTCCAGATTTCCCTCTGGATTTTCTCTTCCCAAATACCGAATGGAAAAGCTGAGCGATATACATAACTACTCGTAAAAGGTATACGTGCGTACAATGACTTCTTCCAGCGCAGCGCGGGCTGTCCACGCATGTCTCCGTGTACGACGTTTGATTCACGACTCGTGCGCAAATACACCCAACGAGCTTGGTGCCATCTTGCATCGCGGAGAAACTCTTAGCTGGTGTCGTGGCAAATAGGCAACGCCCCGGCCGGCGCACTTGTCAAAACGACACGCACTGCTCTCGGCATTTGTAATAACTTTCTTTGTGTCTAATAGCGCGGCTGCTTTTCCAGGCGTTCCAGGTCACACTCTGCTCCCACACATCCTTGTAGAGAAAATCTGTTGCAGTACGTGCTGCAAGCAGGCATGAACAAAGAGTGGATGGCAGTGGATACAGTGTAATATGCTTTGTTATGTGCCCGAATGTGCACTAACCAGGTACACTAAAATTCTCAGAGATTTCGAAATGCACACTATGACCAACAACCGGATAGGCGCGGTACTACCTTCCTTCTAGCGCGGTTTCCTATTTTTGGCCTTCGCGAGGTGATTAATACTCCGTACAGCGTACTATACATACGCATATTATGGCACTTATTTGTACAGCGGATTGTCACTGCTATTTTCTTCAGTGTAATTATGTCTCTGTCTCTCTTTTTTCACTAATTATTTGGCCGGTTGGTTAGTTGGCTCGTCGGTTATTTGCTTGCTTCTAGACGTATGTAATACCAGCACATTGTAGGTTGATTTTTGGCTTCCCTCCTACTCCATGGGAAAGATGGGCCTTTGCGAATCACCAGTTTACTCATCTTCCTTGGCTCATTTTGTTCCCTATTATCTGGCTACTCCTTACTAAAATATGATTGCTGCAGAACCCTGTTGTGCTATTCGCTTTAGCTTTCTGCGTGTACTGTCCTATCGCATTCTTTGAATCCCAAATAATAAACGCATAGACCTCGGTGCACTCTGTCCAGGTCTCGCCACAACTATTTGTGGCCTATCGCCTGCGCTAATCCAGTCCTCCGTCAAGCTTGGACCGTTCGTTTTTGCATTTTCTTCCCCAAGAAATTTACATTTGCACGTAAGCCTGCGCCCGGCAATGTATCATCGCACTCCTTTTCTTTCAGCGAATACATAGTTCTCCTTTGTCACAGTGTTAGATCTTGATCTGTACATCTTACTTTCCTGCTGCGATTGGCCTTCGCCTATGGTTGACTGGTCATGCCATATTACTTTGTACAAATTCGTAGTTGTCCCTAAGGTAATGTGCTCTGTACAGAATAATTATCTTACTGAAGATCACCTCCGTACTCGTTCTCGTAATGCTGTATGTCCCCTTTCATTTCTCTCCCTCTTTACCAGTCCAACAAGCCCTTGCTATGCGACCCACTGATAGTCACCATTTGCCACCCCCTGTCCCAGGTACTAGACTGCGCTCCTGCCTGGTTTTTTTCCGGGTGAATATGTAATGCTACGAATAGAGGTAAGGTCCTCCATGAGACACCTATAGTTTTCATAGTGTATTAATTAATAACTGCTGTGCACAACGCGGAAGTGACCTACGTACAATTGTCTGTGATTCTCCGCCTCACGCGACTCAAGCATACAGTGAACGACCTTTATTGTACTTGATCTGCGGCTTCCTCTTTCATTACCAGACGCACAACTAATATTACTTCATTTCGCATCTGGACCTTCTCTAATACTCCATAGCTCACCGGTCTCTGTTGTCATGTAAGCTGGCTGCCAGTCTGCTCATTAATCCACTCTCATTTTGGTGTACAGCTTCCCTCCCCCTATGTTTGTAACAAACGCCCCTCCCCCTTTTGCACCCCTCGTTCTCGTTCTCATCTGTGCCGTCTATTCAAAGTCAACTAATACAACCATATCCATTCAAGAATCATCCCTGCATAGGACACAGAGTTTTCATAGAGGTGTGTACTCCACTACGTCAGACACTTGAAATCCAGTTGCCTTTTTCGCCAGACTCGATACACCACAGCCCGCTTGCCTTGTCACCTGTCGAGCACTATATCTATGGCTACATTTTATATGTAGTCGTACACATAGCCACTACAATGTAGCATTTTCTAGGCTTGTACGAAGTACATGTGGACAAGAGATCTGACCTGACCGGAGCTTTCACTGGCCGCGATGTAGAAACACAGCTATGATCTCCATTGCCAACCAAGTTTCTTGTTTCCCCGCCATTGAAGGAAAGCCGGAATTAAGTTTTGCAAAGGGGCTTTCGCTACTCTAGGCTCGGGTTTTTCAAACTGGCTTGCGGCTTACGCAGCTGGTCTCAGCGTACGGAGTGGCACATGCAAATGGGTTACAGAGTCCAACACCCAAGCTCGATCGATCTCCGTTGGTCTCCTCTTTCCTCCAGCAAAAAGAAGAAAAGCGCGAACCATTTATTTCTTTGATAATTGCACGCATTCTTTCTTCATTTCCTTAGCTCAGCGTTCTCCCCTTTCTCTTGCTTCTCAGCGAAGGACGTTTTTCTGAACCGTTTCTTCAGTTTTGGATTTCTTTTCTTGTCATTCTCTTTTATCTAGTATTCTGCCGACACTTCTAATAACTGCTCCCTTTTTTTTTTTTTTTTTTTTTTTTTTTTTTTTTTTTTCCTGCGCTTCTCAATTCGGCTCAGGCTCCTGTCCATAGTGTATCTGGAAGAGTCTTTTTTATTTCGATTTTCCGCACCTAGAGCTTTTCAGATGGCGCCAGGCCTTGAAGGTGGCCTTTTAGATGGCGAAGGCACATCTCTTGAGAATCAGGAGCTGCCGTCATGGCAATCAACGTCTTGGGAGGACCGCAACATTGTACCTACGCCAGCAAAACGGGAGCAGTGGTTTGGGTGTTTACGATGGACGCGTCGGGGCGGGGGAAGCGGCGCTGGCGCCTCCGGGTCGGAACAGAGGCCACTTCGTCCCACAGCATACCTGGACGGCTTGCGGGGGTTCGCCGCGTTCCTGGTTTATATCCATCACAACGAACTATGGGCCCACGGCGCAAGCGCTTTAGGGGAGAATGAAATGTTTGAAAATGCTTACGGCTACAAGGGCAACTATCGATTTGCATGTTTACCTTTTGTTCGTAACTTTTTCACTGGTGGGCACATGGCAGTTGCCACATTCTATGTCATCTCGGGCTACGTGCTTGCTGCGAAGCCGCTGTCTCTTATCCAGTCCGGCGAGCATCTCAAACTGCTCGACAGCCTTGCTTCGTCCGTCTTCCGCCGCTGGTTCCGTCTCTACATCCCAATCATCATCACCACCTTCATATACGTCACATTATGGCACGTCTTCGGCATCTGGACCGCTAATTACGAGCACAAAGCGACTCTTCTAGACGAGTGGTGGAACTGGTATGTGGAATTCAAAAACTTCAGCTTCCTGTTCAAAGAAGGCGTCATCTGGGTTACCTACAACACCCATTTGTGGTCTATCCCGCTTGAAATGCGCGGCTCGATTATCGTCTTCTGCACCCTGCTGTCTCTCGCCCGCGCCACCGCCCGCGCCCGCCACCTATGCATGGTCGGCTTGGTCATTTACTTCCTATACGTCGCTGACGGCTACTATGGCGCTCTGTTCGTGATGGGCATGCTTCAATGCGATCTTGACCTTATGGCACAGCGCAGCGACCCGGAATTTCCGAATATTCTTCGCCGCTTAGAGCCGTACAAGAAGACACTCTGCTACGTCTTCTTCGTTATCAGCATGTATCTCGCTGGTGTCCCGTCGGAGACCAATAAAATCGAGAACCTGCGCGCCAACCCAGGCTGGTACTGGCTATCGTTCCTAAAGGCCCAGGCGGTCTTCGACCCCAAATGGTTCTTTTTGTTCTACGCCGCCTCATTTCTGGTCGCAGTTGTGCCGCGAATTTGGTGGCTCAAACGGTTCTTTGAGTCCCGTTTCTGCCAGTACTTGGGTCGCCACTCCTACGCACTCTATCTTGTGCATGGTCCTATTTTGGCACTGTTGGGTGACAGACTTTATGCAATGGTGGGCTGGGTTCGTCCCGTGGAGTATCACCAGAAAATGCTGGCGCCTTTTGTGAATTTCTTTCCGATCGCACGCGTTGGCCCCATGGGCTTGGAGCTCTCATTTCTCGTGCCTCACATTCTCCTTCTACCCGTCACATTCTACGTGTCAGAGATAGTGACGAAATATGTGGATGAGCCGGCGGTACGGTGGGCGGGGGTGCTATACAAGAAGACGCTAGCCAGCGGACCAGCAGTACCCAAACCGGAAGACCCGATGCGACTTGCTTGAAAGGTTGGAAAGGCGCTTATTGTACTCGCTTATTGCCTCTCAGGTCTCACTCTCTTGTTATTCTGTTCATATTACTTATTATCGGGTTTGACCTTAAGTTGTTCTTTTCGGTCGGGTTTAGGCATTGAAATCACTCTGGTTTGCGTACAGGTCTTTGTTCATGGTATAGAGGAGGGCGGAGTTCTTGCTTTTCAAATACCAACTAGCCCAGGTCGCCAACGCGGTTATGGGGAAATAGTCTCCTAAGAGATCTTATTTATGTACCATCAAATACTAGTAAATTCCGCAATAGTTGATCCATTAGAGCAATGCTTAAAAAAGCCATACTTCCGGATCAGACGGGGCTTATCACATCGTTGCTTGATGGGCAAGCGTCCATGGCAGAAAGCATCTCACCTGTGCCTGCCCAGCTAATGAATGACCTTGATTGGCAAATAAATATTTAATTCTAGACGCTAGCCTTCGTCATAGCTCAATTTCGTACAATGTCAGCGCGAGAAGAGTTGGTTGTACGCAAGGGCAGAGGTAAAAGGAGCTGTTAGAATGCAATTCGAGTGCACAAGAGCTTACTTTAGGAATTTTCTCTCCCCATACCCCTTGAAAACACTAATTCCCACCAAACAAACAAACAAACAAACAAAAACAAAAAAAAATCGCTGGCATATATAGCTAAATAATGATTTAAAAGGCAATCGCGAAGATCCGTAGTTAACTATCTACGGGCGTTCTAGTTTTTGTGCATGGTGTATGTTTCACATGTTAAAGTGCCTCCCAGCATAGTGATGATTAAGACGAAATACAAATTCTATTGTATATCGCAAAGGAGGGGGGGTATTAATAGGAGGAAAAGTCGGCTTTTTTTCTAAATCCTCACGAAATATTTCACACGCCCCAAAGGAATACAATCCAATTTGGGGCAAGATTTTTGTTGATCTATCAGCTAGCTTAAGGAAATACCAAGCAGGCAAAAGCAAGTACATAATAGAAAGAGCAAGGTGCTCCATATTCGTACATGTATGTACTTCTCTTGATTGGAAAATCTTTCGGTCGAGAACAGGAACCAGATTGGGCTAATAAATTACCCCATATTATATTGCTCAAAGGCAGAAAGAAACCCAACACCCAAAAAACCGGTTCCGTTCGGATCAGTCCATTGTTTCCTCATGCAGTAGAATTTGTGGGCCAGTGCTCAAAAGACTGCAATGACTATGTATGACAAAATATGTAGGTTACTGGGCATATGAAAGACAAAGCATGCCAGAGAAGCTCTTGCAAGACTAAATTAGCAAGAGCAGACTAAGCAAATTCTAGAAAAGCAAGTATCTTGCGCCGTATTCTTTCTTCATGATTCTGCATTTCTTTTCGTTTCTCATGTGTAGCGCAGACGCGCAAGGGCCGTCCCCTCTCTTGCAGTTCCCTGCACTTCTAGTTACATACCTTTCCCTCACCTTTCCCGTAGCTTCCGCGTCTGATTACTATGCAGCCTTTATTGTGTACCGCTTCAAAACGCTTTGGCTTCGTTTCCCCATACCCCGTACTTGTTTTCAGCCCCTATTCCGTAAAGAGAATAGGAAATATTATGAGGGCCTGGTAAGCGAGTCTTCTCCGCTCCCACTGCCTGCATACTCGTACATTAGATGTTCCCCGCGCGTCAGTTCCTCGGCTCATGTGTCTATCACAAGCTCACCATTAGGCTTGCTTGCTGCTCTTTCACGAGCTTTATCGTAGCCTACGACTACATCCGGATCAGAAAAATGAATGGTAGACAGCAAAGACGTCGCAATTGGAAAAATATGAGCATGACGTATCTCTTCTTGGTATTGCAAAAAGGATCAGCAGCTTTGTCATCCAGTGCTTGTAAGCTTAACACGAAAACAGCTTGTTGAGTTCAGGTGAGCAGATTGTTAATTGAAAAAGGAGAGATAACTGTGCCTA
>NTMA01000173.1:0-22527 GCA_002917075.1 Hawksworthiomyces lignivorus
CCTTCTTACCACTGCTCTTATTCTCTTACTACACACCCCTCCATTACAGCCTGGCTAGCTTGTTACCACCAACAATTTTTTTTTTTTACTGCTCTTACTTTTTTTTTCTTTCGTTTGCCTTTACCTACCTTTCCTCACTTAGATTGCAACCTCGTCAACCACCACCCTCTCTATTCTTTTTTTTCTTTTCCCCTTTCTGTATACAATACTTCTTTTTTTGCACCCCTACCACCACATCTTCGTTTATTCTCTCGCTCCCTTTCGTTTACACCTCTGCCTTTCACCCCCCTCCTCCTCTTCCCCTTGTCGCCTTTTTCTATCCCTCCTTCCTCCCCATTCCCCTCTTCCTTTCCTCTCCTCTTCTTTCCATTCTTTCCACATCATGACCTCGCCGGTCCCTCAGTCTGCCCATAGTCAGGAAACTAGTCCAGACTCCTCCCGACCTACTGCAGCTTCTGCCGCCGCTACCAACACTGCCGATCTGTCAACAACGACCGCCCAAGATGCCTCGGGAGGACAGTCCGCCGCCGCCGCCGCCGCCGCCGCCGAACTCGCCAGTGCAAAGATAAGCCTCTTTGGGGCCCTCCGCCGCTTCGCCGACTTCCCCATCAAGGGGATCAGCTTCATTGATATCATGCCCCTCTTTCAAGACCCCGCCATGCACGCCAAGCTCCTCCGTGCTCTCCAACTGCAAGCTCTCCATTTTGCTCCGTCTGCCGGCGCTGCCCCTGCCGCGCCCTGGGTGGACGTCGTCGTCGGCCTTGACGCCCGCGGGTTTCTCTTTGGCCCTGGTCTGGCTCTGACTTTAGGCGCCGCCTTCGCCCCCGTCCGCAAGAAGGGCAAGCTGCCTGGTCCCTGCGTCACGGTCAGCTACGAGAAGGAGTATGGTGCCGACTATTTCCAAATGCAAGAGGATGCCATTAAGCCGGGCCAGAGAGTCCTGGTCGTTGATGATATCATTGCGACTGGTACGTTTTTGTCTCTTCTATCTTCGTTTTTTCAAACCAAAAAAAAAAATTCATTGCGGGTCTCCCGCATTGGTTTTCCTTTGTCACCTTCTCATTTCATCAAATAGCGCACTATCACATGCTTAAAGCCTCTGGTCTCCTTGAAATCTAACTTTGTCTTTTCTACAGGTGGATCGGCTGCGGCGGCTGGTGAGCTCGTCCGCAAGCTGGGTGGCCAGCTTCTTGGCTACCTGTTCATTCTCGAAATCTCCTTCCTAAAGGGCCGGGAGAAGCTCGGTGACGCTTCTGTGGTCACCCTGCTTGAAGAAGCAGATTAAATGGCGTTTTGCATGTCTTTTTTTTTTTTTTTCCTCTCCTCGTTTTCACATCATTTCATCTCTTTTTTTGTCCCTCCCAACTTTTCCGCTGCTCCTCGCCCGGTCTTTTCCTGCCGATAGACGACGCCTGGGCAAATTTAGACTCGCTACAAAAGCAACCGTGCAACGTTTTATGATTTTTTTTTATACATTTACATTTACTCTTTAACTAATATCATCATATTATGCTCCCTTTGGAAAGGTGGCATATGGTAGCTCCGAGGTTGCGGAAGCTGGGAATGCTTTGTTTTGCTCAACCTGGACTGCCTTCCAAATTCAACAAGCAGGATCCAGAGCATTGGCTTTTTGTGTGTCGCTTGTACTTCATTTTTACAGTTTCGTCTAGACAGGCCCGTACAATACGATATGGGAAGGCATTTACTAGAGCCTGTCTGTTATGTTTTGTCTACCAGTGCCCTGTGCTATTTTGTCCTGCGCCCTTTGCATATTCTGTGCTCCTGTGGGGCTCCAGGCCAGAATGTTCGATGCTGAAAATTCTGATCTCGCTTAGCTACTTCTTGTGTATTGTTACGCCATGAGTGGTGCCGCAAGAGCATTTCTCAAGGTGCTAGTAAGCTGCATGATGACATCAGACTAGTGATGTGCACATTGGCATCAGGCTCCAGCCCCTCGGACAAGCCTTTCCTGTCAGGTCAAGCCTTCTTGAACGTTCATGGCCCATCTTGCTTTACGCAGAAGTTGAAGTAGCTAAGTTCAGTGAAACTAGAGCCGCTGCCGCCTAGGACAAGAAAGAAAAAGGCCAATGGAAGTTCATAAACCTAAGCTCATGATGCTGATGAAGAGTAGAACCATGGTCAGTAAGAAGCTCTACACGGCCAGGCGAGCTGAGAGATCCCTAGCAAGGATTTACGCAGATCATTGGGTTACGAACAATCGGCATTGGCCGCCCACCAAGCACGCCGCGAAAGGAGGCGGAACAGACAGATAGTACCTCCGTCCTCGTCTGGAGACGGCGCAAACTACGCTGTATTATATGAAAATCTCTTCGTCAGAGCTCTTTACGTGCTTCTTCCAAGCTCGCTTCTTCTCTCCGCTGCTCCTCTCCTTTCCCTTTCTTAATCCCTTGCCTTGTAGCACTACGGGAGCTCCAAACAGCCATCCGGCACCTCCTGCCGCCGCCGTACGTACAAGGCCATGCCGCGGGCGGTGGCGAAGACCGGGTTGGCGACTTGATGGTCGTCGACATGGGACGGCCATGCAGGCAGGCTGGTCCAAGCCAGCACGTCGCAGAGTATCGAGGACGCGGGTACTAGTAGCATTCTCGCTGCCGAGGAGCACCAGCGCGACCGGTGGCACGTCCTGGGATCCGTCGAGGGCCTCGATGTGCTGGTGCAGCTACGGCAGCGGCTCGTGCTTGCTGCTGAGCAGCGCCGGCAGGCCGTAGAGGAACTCGACAACGCGGACGCGCACGTGCGCGCCAAATAGTTCGCCTCGGAGGCGAAGCGGCCGTCGTCGCTGTCGCCGTCGCCGCTGCCGCTACTGCTGCCGATCTCGATGGCTCCCAGCGCGTCCGGGCTCGCGTGGAAATCTAGCACACGCGAGCTGTCCCAGACCTAGTTATTGCGGGGGAACACCACACATACGACATCAAGCGATGAGTATAGGGCGTGGCGCGTCAGTGACGCAAACAGCGCCAGGCTGACGCACGGCAGCGAGACATTCTCGGCCGCCATAGGCGAGCGAAAACGGCTTGCGTCTCAACGATGCGATCGAGGTGGTCACTCCGGCGGCGGCGGAGGCAAGGGCAGTAGATGGGGCCGGAGAAGTAGCCGTTGACGTCGTTGTCATCACCGTAGTCGTCATAGAAGCCGCTTACACCGACCTTGCCGAGCCAACTGCGCAGGCCAGCATGCTCCAGGGCACTGTCTAGATCCTCCGACGCGATCTACTAGCCCGGCTAGGATGGCCGGGACAATCATCGACTGCCGTACGGTGGTGGCGGATTGCTGCAGGGCGCCGCAGCAGCAGCCGGTCTCCTCCGCGCTCTGCGCAGCAATGCTAGCAGCAATGCGAGCTTGGATAGTCCGGTCGGCCAGTCAGCCACGTCGTACACGACCACGCGGAGTCCGCAGAGGGCCACAGACGCCACCTCCTGCAGGACTGCCAGTAAGGACCCCCCCCATCGATAGCGGCACCACGGCGGGGTGGCCGCCAGGGTGGCCGCCGCTGGCCGCCACTGACCGCCAAGTGCGGCGTCCGTGGCGTCCCTGAGGGATGCGAGTATGGCGGCCAGCACGCCTACGTCCTCCGTGGGAGGTCGGCCGTGCTTCTTGTTCCAGGAGCGCTGCCAGCGGGTAAGCCGACCACCAGGCTGCGGAGCCGAGGCGTTGCCTAAGCCCTCCATAAGCTCCATGTATTCTGCTGTAGCAGGTATCTTTCGCAATGTCCAACACAGTTCCATCGTATAAGTGGGTCACAGCCACCCTGGCAGCTATGAGCCAAAAGAAGGCCTCGTACCACACTGAAATAGGTTCGTCGCTTACCCATAACTTGTGGTTAGACCAAAGCCAATGCTAGGCGCATCGTGAACTGCTGCCGACAGGCAGAACGCATAGCGTAGCGTTGGGCAGTCTCGCCAGGCGACCACCGCACAAAAGAAGCTCAACAAAAAGGAAAGGAGAATAGAGCAACGCTATGATGACGTATGCATATCGCAAGAAGAGCAGGCAAAACTTTAAGAGTCCAAAAACGCCACATGCAAAAATTAGGACCGCCCTAGATGTCCCGTAGCTTCAACTAGATCTCAACATATCTAGAGAGGCCTGGGTGCTCAAAGTCGAGTTAGAAGAGGCGCGCCCCAAATAGCGAAGCCTGATATACTGGGACCGTTGAAGAACCGAAAACATCTGTGCCTAGCTAGATGCTCATGGGTAAGGAGACAAACAGGCTTCTTCAGAATGGCCGGACGTTCGATGCGACAGCCTGAATCTGCCTCATTGCTATGATGCTGCCTGTCCTCAGAGAAGCTGCTTTAGTATCTCAGGCAACTGGAAAACATGAATGGGATGTACACGTACTCCGTATGTGTGATATCATTTACTGGGGATGCAATTATTATGGACGGCTTCGTGTTGTAGCTAGCAGTTATTGGAGAGCTAATATTAAAGTGAGCTACATAAATTGGAGGCAGCCTGAGTAGGACCCACGTAAGCTCCTCCTCGTCTCTGGATGGAAATTACGTATTACGCCGTACATACACGTTACGCCCTGCAGCGGCGAAACACCACTCCGTTATTAGGTACCTTCACTGTGTTATCTAAACTGAGTCGCATCCAAATTCCAGAACAACCGCCCTGTGGCTCCTTCTTCCACCACTACTGCAGCGCGCACAATAGGCAGGAGAGAAAGAACTTTTAGCTCAGCCGCATTGGTTTTCCTTCCTTCTCTTCCCCCTTCCCAAGCGCCCCTTCCTCCTTCCCTTCCTAAGAAAATAGTAATAAGCCCTATGCGTGTGTCGAGCGTCTGACCCAATAAGCAATCAACGTGCCAACCAGAACTTGTCCCCAGCCCCAGCCAAACTGTCAGGGTGCCGAACACAGACAAAACATCCCCTGCCACCAACAAAACCCCGAAAACATAATAACACATCATCATCGCAGACGAAACAGCGAAACGTCAAAGAACACCAAAATTCTAGTTGCATTTCGAAAAGCGCTTCAATACAACTACCAACACTCATCAAACCCCGATCTAGAAACCTGATCCTTTTGCGGCGTCCCGTCCCCTGATTTGGTAGCCGATAGAAACGGCCCCCAACAAAACAAAAGAGACCACATTGCGTCTGTCAGGCCTCCTCCCTTAGATACGCGATCGTTCTTCGACTTTCTTCACAACAACCGCCAAGATGACGCTCAAAGAGGAGTTTGCAACAAGGAACTTCAGTGAGTAGCCTCGGAGATGATATGCAACAATGGCTGTGAACGGACGCCTCTGCGCGCCAGGGCTATTAGATGATGTTGAGCTAGGTTACTAACGATATCGCATCAAAACAGGCATCTATGGACAATGGTATGTCATCCTGCAATCGGCTGCCGAATAGCTAGTCTCCCCTCTCTCTCATGCTGGCGACGTTGCTTGGACTACGAACTTCAGCTTCCTCTACAATTGCGAATGCGGGATGTGTAGTTTCGTATATGCAAACCGCCTCTTCTATTCTCCACAGAGCGTTGAAGCTCCTGACGGGCACGAAAATGCTAGAAAGCAAAACTATGATGTCCACGCATGGCTGACATTTATTTTTCCTGTTCCTTTTTATCTAGGCTCGGTATCCTGTCCATGATCTTGTGCTTTGCTCTAGGCATTGCCAACATCTTCACCTTTCACGTTCTGATCATTGTGTTTAGCTGTATCTGCCTGTGCGTTGCCAACACTCTTCATTCTCTCGTAGCGCTCTTTCCAGCGCTTGTTCTCGCATCCTCTTACAGGCTCTGCTAACTCCCACCCTGTTTAGGGCATCCTCGTTCGTAATCCTCTTCTTGGAGGTACCGCTGCTGCTACGCATCTGCCCGACGTCCTCGACGTTCGACGCCGCCATCCGCCGCGTGTCGACCAACTATATGCGCGCAGGAACCTACGGCGCAATGGCGCTCATCCAGTGGCTGAGCATGGTGGGTGGGAACCACACGAGCCTGATCGCCGCCGCCGTCTTCCTGACCCTCACGGGCATCTGCTACCTGCTGGCGGGCATCAAGGGCCAGGCGTTCGTCGGCAGCCAGACGCTGGGCGGTGCTGGTGTTGCGCAGATGATTGTATGATTGGGAAGAAGCACCGTGACAAGCGGAGGGACAAGGAAGGAGAGTTTCCTCATGGAGAGCTCGAGTCATGCGCAGGGGACAAAGATGCGACCGGATGGAGCTTGGAAAAGAGCTGGGCGTATGCGTCTCGGCTTCGTGAGGGGAAAATATGGATGGCACATGCGCCGGCATCTGTCATCTTGTGACAATTTTAGGAAAATTGAGAGAGAAGAGGCGTTGAAGATAAGGGGGGGAGTGTTGAGGAGAGTGGATATCAGGAGTAGTGGGCGAAAACTCTTGTGGTCAACGAGAGTCCTGGATTTGCTGCTTGTGTCCTCTGTCGGGCGGTTTCCGTTTATGAGCAGTAGTCAGAGGCGGTCTTCACCCGTCTTCAGCTGTTCTATTCTGTGCATCATATTTTTGGGACGGATACTGGCGTCTAGAGGGTCTTTCTTTTCTCTACGTGTTGTTTCCGCTATCTTTGCAGCCTTGTCATATAGGCAAAAATATGCTTTCTGTTTCCTTGTGCTTTATACCTGTCCTTTCGTTTGGGCCCCCCTTATGATTCTATCTCATTGCGTCTTCAAATCACACTTACTATTCTAATTATGAAGGTGTTCATCGCAAAGGTGCTTGACACAAAAAGGGGGATTCTCTAGAAGAGCATGATATGATGTCATCTAACAGAGCATGGCCACATTTGGGTCTCGAACCATAAGGGTAGCAGAGAAGAATGGAGCTAAGCATAATCAGCCATCACTTTTGAAGCAGAAGCTTCGGGTTGTATTCCTCATGGTGACTGATAGCTCTGAAGACTCAAAGAACTGACACGGGAACCCCTGAGTCTGGCCATGCTACGTTTGCCGATACATCGGGGTCAAAATGCCGTGCTAAAGCTCCGGATAAGGCGGGCTTGGGAGGAGAGAACGGCAACCCAAAAATAACACAAGAGGAGAAAACAATCACGAGATGTCTACAGTCATATAATTCCTCTCTCTATTTTCTTAGCGTATATCCAACGGGCAATGAACCACACCCACTCGGTTCCAGACCATTGAAGTGGAGCCACACCCGGTGAAAAGACAGCTTGGAGAGGCTCTGCTTGTGTGATGCACTCTACTTGCAAAGTCTCCTCTTGAGCTTCTCGCCAAGTCAAGGTGTGCCACAGCTATATTATTCGTTGTTCTCTGTATTTCTGATCCTTCGTATCTGCACATATCACGTTGTTGATGATCCGAGGGTCAATGGAGCTCAGTAACGGATGCACATTCGAAGCTGGTTCTTGGTTGAATTACGAGGGTCCCGTATGTTGCGAAGGACATGGAAAAGGAGTAGAAGCAAGAGAAACAGAAAGAAATGGAAACGGAGGAGCCGAGAGAGGCAGCACAGGACAGCACATGCAACTGGAAAGGCAAACAGAAGACAGACTGGCAGAGCAGGCGTAGCAGGGTAGTTATTAGGGGCGCCGTCTGAACTAGCAATTGCTACACAGCCCCTAGTTTCCACAGAAGAAAGAGGCTGCAGGTTGCTGGGGCGTGCTGAGGGACCCCATCGTGCCAATTCTGGCACTCGTGACCTTCAGTCTTTTTTGCCCATGCCAAAAAACGTGTCACGCTTTTTTCTTCTTCTGGAAAAATGAGGGGCTGCCGAATTTTCTCGCTGATCCACCCAAACTCTAGCTCTCTGGAAAGCCGTTCCCCATTTCGAGTTTCTTGATCCCATGCCGCGGGGGATGCGCAACTTCTCTGACACTGTTGAGACTGCACACGGAGCTCTCCTGTCGTTTCTTCTCGTCCCCCTGATTACGTTGTCCGTCACGGCCACGGTCCAGGACCATCCCCAGGGAGCTGGGCTGGAGCCAACCAGCGCCCACGGTTCATCGAGATCAACCTCTTATGGTTCACACCACCCGCGAAGACCGCATCGGAAAGTGACATACTGTGTAATATATGCATATAAGTGTGCGGACAAATACGATGCACGCAAAAGCATCTTACATGTTATATGTGCCAATATGGCCATTCATCTTCGTAAAGCCATCACGTAATTCCAATTTGATCCTTTCGAGTTTCGCATTGATAAATATACTCGTCAACTGTTTTTCTAGTGTTTGTTCGCGCTTTCACCTCCTCAATTTGGCGTCCCTGGGTGTCCCCGTTGCCGCTGCTCTTCCTTCTAGGCGCATCTAGAAGTGAATGTCGTCATCCCTGTGGGAAAAGGGGCCCTCGAAATTTTCTTCCTCGCCTTCTCTGGGCCAACGAACAGGGGAGCCACCTTAATCTCACTCACACTCATATCATATTTTTAGACACTTTGCTCTTTTCTATGCAATCCCTCTGCTCCACTTGGCACTGAAGCTCTTTGCGTGTATTGCATAGTAGAAAATGTCGTATACGCACACGTATTACTAGGCTGCTACTTACCTCATATTATGGGGCAATTGGGTTCTCTCTCACTCAGCTTCTAGACTGGGCAGGCTATTTCTGATGAACCGAGTATTGCCACACGTTTCGGCAAATTATGAGCAAAGCCGTGGAGTGAGCAAGAAGGGAAGGGAGACGCAGCTCCGCTCATTAGTCCATTGACTGCAGAGAGCATGCCGATAGCAGAGACGGCGGCGGAGATGAGCGCCGGTGCCATGCACTATGACACACAGTCGAGCAATAGAAGAATGAACACAAGGGATATCGACGGCTATATTGTCCTTTTCCGTTGAAGCAAGGAAGACGCGAGAAAGAGCGGCCACAAAAAATTGCGGGTCTCTTGGGAAGCTTTCTTTTCCTTTTGCTTTGGCGTGCTATCTCTTTGCAGTCCCATGGTATTTTTATTCGTGTCCATTTTGCACAGCGGCACAGTGCCCGCTATCTCTCATCAGCGTCCCTTTTTTTTGGTTTTTGTATCAGTCGCGTGAACAAACCAAGCTGGTTTAGCTTTTCCTTTCATTTCCCCCTCACGCTTCTAGACTTTTGGATCTTCTTCTCACGCAGTCTTCGCAAGAGGGGGATAAGGATAGCAGGGCAGTAAACTGTGGGAAAGAAAACAATCGTCGGAACTGCCCCTCAAAATACGTATACGTTCATTGGATCATCGCCTCCATAGCCAAGATATATTGCGAACTATAGCTGTCGCTATCCATTGCTGTGTACTAGTACTCGTACCCTCTTTTCATATGTACGATGTACTCCGTACATGCAAGATATTTGGATCTTTCTTGGGAATTTTGCGGTATGGTCACGCGGTGGGGAACCGACGGCCCACGCCCGCCTGCGTGTGGAGGCGGTTGACAAGGTACCTTGCCTGTATGTGGTCGAAGACGGTATAGAGGAGAAAAAACCTGTCATGGCATGGGACAGGTGTCAACGATGTCCCTTTTTTTTTATGTTTCCTCTTTTTGCTCTTTTCCGAATAATGCAAGCCACGAGGGGTGCTCTCTCTTGGCAAGCGGGCAAGCGGGCAAGCTTTTGCTGTGCGGCGTTCCCGCAAAAAAAATGAGAATTGCCCGACACAACAGAGCTGGAGGCTGACTTGGCGCGGCTTTGTCCTGCTCTCTGCTGGCGCCCAAAAAGGTTCATTAGGACCGCCATCTGCGTTTGCAAGGACCAAGGAAAAGAACGCAATGTTTCGATGTAACAGAGGCCTTTCCCGAGCACATGTCTAGCTTCAGTCGATTCAATTACGAAAAGACGGTCAGCCACATTCGGACCAGAATCGACAACTACGAAGCTTTTTAGCAGCTGCATATGTGCACTGTGTCGCTCGGGCTCCTCTGCTCTTCGCACTGGTCGCCCTGCGACCATGGGGAGAGGCCCACTTAGGCTTGTCTAGAGCGGCTAGTAGCAGTACGGGGAGCTACAAAAATTGTAGTCGCATCGCAGTGAAGGCAGGCCGCCCCGGAAGGTACTGGCTTGTAGCCTGACCTGGAGTGCCTGACGCCCAGCTAATGATGAGCGAGGCAATTCTGCAAAATCGTAGTCTGACGCATTTTCTCCGGCGATATTAGTGGTCTGTCGCCCCTTCCGGGTTCCCACCCCATTCCTCCTGCCCCGTATAAGACAGTAGTTTGTACGGTGTATGTAAATATAACTGGTACCATGCCTTCGATCTGGCAACAACATCACAAAAGCTTCATTCTCTTCGTTTTCTATCTCCATCCTCCTTTTCTTCTCTCACATTGAGACACGTTTTTTGCATTTCGTGTCTTTTTCTGGATTTTGCCATTGTGCTGTCTCGCCCTCATTCGGTCCCAGCACAACACCTAAGCTACGCTGCTTCATCACTAAGCTTTTCAAGGTAAGTCTAAGTGAACGACGTAGCCATCGTCATCTTTGCTCTTGTTTTGTTTGCTCTGCTTCCCTTCAAAAACGTCCACGGGTGTCGAACGGCGCCCAATCCAACTCCGCACGCCTCCATTTGTTTTCTGCAGTTATCTGGCCAATTCACCAATCCCCTCCTCATCCTCCTCATGTGCAACCTCGTGCTGTTGGCTGCGCGCATCACTTGTCCGTTTGTCTTGTCTTCTGCGCCCTCGTCTGCTCTGTTACTTCACATGAGTTTTCTCGTTGTTTAGAGTGCCAAGAGTTCTATTTCTTCCCGGCATGCACCTTCGAACTCGTATAAGATGAAGGCTGCAAAAGCTCCGAGAAAGAGACCTGGGACGGCAGACGATGTCGGAGCAGACACCAGAGACGGGATAGGACGGCATCCAACCACAATGAGTGTTTTCTCTCTGCTCTCTACAATCACGCA
Organism: Hawksworthiomyces lignivorus; assembly: GCA_002917075.1. Taxonomy (NCBI): domain Eukaryota; kingdom Fungi; phylum Ascomycota; class Sordariomycetes; order Ophiostomatales; family Ophiostomataceae; genus Hawksworthiomyces; species Hawksworthiomyces lignivorus. The sequence continues at coordinate 10,825 of NTMA01000173.1, forward strand.
TTTCACTGCATAATTTCTTCTTTATTATCGTCTGGGCACTATTGTCATTCGTGCCCCGGAATGCGCCTCCTATCTATTTTCTCCTGAATAACACACTCTTATCAAAAGCCGCGTTTCTCTGCCCTGCATAACCAATTCTCTCCAGCCCAACAAAGAAACCAGCCCAGCCTTTTCTTTGTCGCCCCGTTATCTTCTATTTTTTAATCTAGATTACATCGCTTTCGGTTTGTCACTATTTGGCACATACGTGCATAAAAGTTCACATGTTGGAGCTCCCAACAGATCTTTGTTGTGGCCTCTGCTCAGCCATTCATTTCATTATTGCCGCCCTCCTCTAAATCCCTGCGTCACGCCTTTTATACGTCCTGGTCGTCCTGCCCATAGCTTTTTTTTTTTTTTTTTGCTTGGCCCGCATGCCATATCTAGCACACTTATCTTCCTGCATGCACCTTCGCCTGGGGCTGGACCTGGTATCGATATTAGCCAAGTCAGATTCCGGTTTCCTTCCTACTCGCGCGCTCTATCTGCCTTTCTTGCTCACCGTAACTTCACTCTGCACTATAATGTTAGTCACTTCACTTTGATAACTATCGTCCCTCTCTCTGTCTATTCTTTTTTTCACTGTCTTATTGGCTTTTGAAATCATAAGAGAATACACACTCTCTCTCCACCTCCTTATCAGTTACTCTCATTGCTGCAAGGATCTCGTTTTTTTGTTTTTTTTGTTTTTTTGCTGCATGTTAGCAAATTACTAACTATCTGCGCTTCTCCCAATTGCTAGAAGCTCTAAGTGCTCCGAGTTGCAATTATATTTATTCGACCTTCCGCGATTTGCTTCATCAATCCAACTTTCCTTTTTCTACAACAGCCACACATCAAAATGTCTGCAACAACACAAACACCAATCGTCCCTCCCCGTCCTGCCAGGGCGCAAGATGCCGTTCCCAAGATTCCGCCACGCCCTGTCCGCCGTGCCATCAACCGCTCTTTATCACCAAGCGGCGACCGATTCGCTCCTTCGCCATTGAACGATGCCCTCCTCACCAAGAGCCCTAACACCGGCCTGTCGAGCAATGGTCTCTCATATCTGTCAGCCGACCCAATTGATCGATCTGGCTCCGTTGACCTCCCCTCCGTGGGCCAGGAAGGCATGGAATACGAAGTCGTGGCTGAAGAGCTAAGCGCTTCTAAGTCACAAGCCGGCAGCAGCCGCGCTGCATCTCCTGAACACACACGTACTGTTGGCGACGACGTCAAGTTGCATGCGCCAATGCCGTCCCTCCCTGCAGTCAGTGCCAAGCAGCGTGTGGCAGCCGTCACCCGTACGGACAGCGACAAGGCCGCATCCTTCGGCATTGGTCAACCCGGCGAAGATGGCATCAAGAAGAAGGCCAGCAAGGCCAGCACCACAAGCCAGGACTTGTCTACCGATGAACTCTTAGAAGACGAGCACGGCATTCCCGAGATCGGTCGTCAAGTCCCCATGTACCCCAACGCGGGTGATGTCCAGGCGCCGTCTCCTGCTGACGCATTGATCGACCCTGAGGCCGCCAAGAAGCATCACAGCCGCAAGAAGAGCGCCCGCGGCTTCGGAGATGTGCCTCCTGGCAGCTATGGCCTCCATGGTCATGGCGTTCTTCCCTCTGATAAGCTGGAACAGGCTTATTACAATAAGCATCCCGAGCTGGCCGAGAAAGAGGTCACTCCGCACCACTCGGACCGCGCTCAGGACTTCTCCATGACGAGCGCAGAGCTCAACAAGATCGTGCGCGAGACTGCCAGTCACGGCTCTGGAATTGGTAAGTAAATAAAAGGCGATGCAGCGCAATTCTTCAGCAAGGGGCTTTTTAGCCAAGACAGACGTTTTTGTGTATCAGGCGGACGTGGGGGGTGCATTGAACTATGCAGGCTTTCTTTTTTTTTTTTTTACCCGCTTGATGCATGCACTAACGTATTCTGCAGCTACCCATGACATTAATGGTACCCCCAGCGAACAGGTTGGCTGGCAAGCCATAGACGAATCGGCCTCCCGCCCCGCATCCGTCGCGCCCAAGGGCAAGTCAAACAGTTTCGGCAGCCAATCTTCTGCCTCAGCGTCTCTGCAGAAGGATTCCGCTCGTGTAGCACCCGAAATTTCGCTTTCTCCAGCCCCTGAAGACGCAAATATTATCCACGTCGATGATCTCAGCAACCGCCGCAAGAGTGTTATGTTCAGCGACGACGAATCGCCGGAATTAGAATACGAAAGCGAAGCGCCAATTCTTGCACTGGACGAGGTTGCGAAAGACCCGTCGGCATACGAGCAACCACCTGCTGTCGAACCTGCATTCGAGCGCCGCCTCAGTTCTATTGACGACGGCGAGACATCGAGTCGACACTCCAGCCGGCCCGCCAGCATTAAGAACGCGCACATTTCCGAAGAAGCCGAAAAGCCAGAAGAAGAGTACGAGCCTCTGTTCAAGGACGAGAAGAAAGTTGGCCGCCCACCGTCTATCTCCGCCAAGTCTCTTAACGGCGACGAGCCAGTGACCCGGTTCCCAAGCCGCGATATTTGGGAAGACGCCCCCAGCAGCGCCCACTACACCGCTGTCGTATCTACGCCGGATTTGCCGGCTGGTGAGAGCCAACAGCAGGAAGAGGAAGAGAACGCCGGCCGTCGCTCTTCAGAGGTTCCATCTCGCACTACAGAAACGCCTGCGCAGGCCTTCGCTAGACACCAGGAGGAGCTTGCGGAGAAGGAGCTGCGCGGTACAGACGTTTTGTTAGAAAACAGGAAGCCGCACAAGCCCTCGCTCTGGACAATGCAGCAGCCCCAACCGGCTAGCAAGGTTCTGCCCACCGTGGGCAACGCCCTCGGCTCTGCCACCTCTGCTTCTAGCACTGGAAACGCCAGCAGCTCCCGTCGGCCGCCGGCAGTGCAGCGCTTCCCTAGTCGCGACGTTTGGGAAGATGCCCCAGAGAGCCTGCAGCTCCAAGCTGTGGTCTCGAACCCACAGGAAGAGGAGGTTCCATCTCCTGTAGAGGTGGCCAAGCCGGAGATCCCTCAGCGACCGACAAGAAAGTTGACGGATCCGTCGGAGAAGGCAGCTCCTGCTGTGCCCAGTCGGCCAAAGCCAAAGACTGCAGTGGCTACCGAAGGGGATGCCGACAGCCAATTAAAGCCAGTTGTTTCAGACAGACCCAAGCCCGTCATTCCCAGTCGCCCCGTGAGGCAGCAGATTCCCAGCGCAGAGCAGGAGTCGGAATCTGTCCCTCGAGCCAAGCCTGCGGTCCCGGCGCGGCCTTTTGGTGGCAAGATTGCGCAGCTTCAAGCAAACTTCATGTCTGATCTTAACAAGAAGTTGAAGATTGGACCGCAGGCACCCAAAAAGGAAGAGCCTGCCGAGTCAACCGAAGAAGCTGCCGAAGAGGTGGAAAAGGCTCCTCTTGTGGATGCTCGTAAGGGTCGTGCCCGGGGTCCTCAGAGACGTGCACCGCGGTCAAGTCCCAGCCCAGCTGCACCTGCCGCTGTAGTAGCTGCTGCCTCCACTGCTGCCCCGATTTCCCTGGGCTTCTCGACAACCACAACACTCTTCAGTATTGACCCGGAGGAGGATTTGCTGAGCCTCTCTGGTGCCAAGCTTGCGCCTGCCGAAGTAGCCGAGCCAAAACCACAGGAGACGGTGGTGGAAGAGAAGGAGGAAGACGTGCCGGTCGAGAAGGCGGAGACAGCAGATGCGGACGCAGCAGTCGAGACCCTAGCCGAAACTAAAGCCATAGAGGCGGATGAAGTTGTGGAACCGACCTCAGCTGCCGAAGCTGCCGCTGAGGAGTAGACTTCATATTCCACTGTCTGCTGCCGTTCTATGCCTCTCTTCTGGAAGTTGTAGATTGAGACTGTTGAAAGAAAAACCGACGAAAAAATTTTAGTATCAAGAAGGAGAAGTATCCTTGGCGAGATTTCCTTGTGGTTATCTATCTGGGCATTGTTTGTCTTTTTATGCCATTTTTGACTCCGTTCTTTTCCTTCTCATCTTCCGTCTTATCTCTATGTCCTCTTACTAAGAGACTAACCTAGATTTTGGTTATTAATTTTTGCTGCACCGTTTCTTGTATTTAGTTTTTTTTTTTTGGTTTTGTAGCATAGTAAACAGGTGTCACAATGCTTTGGAAGCATTACATACACTTTCGAGGCTTCATGTCCTCAACATCCAGACCTTTGTTCCAGTATTTTCATGTGACCGTTTTATGTAGGAGCATTTTCAATTCAATATCTAACCCGACTACTCTTAGTTATTGAAGTATCATGCCGTATAGAAAGGCACTCTCATAAGCTCACGGCGGACAGGCAAAGATTCAACGGCGGTCGACGAAATCTTCTACGGAAACAGATTAAGCTGACGGCGACGTAAGCAATAAAAGAAGTCAATAGCAAGCTGCAATTTCTAAAGATAAAAACATTGGCAGACTTCAAACTATGAAAAGCCTCCCAAATCCCAAAGAAAACTCCTAGATTTGCTACTTTTATGCCGATGGACTCCAATAGAATGGACTGGAACGTCTAGAAAAAAACATAATAAAATAATATATAGCTCGGCGCTGTAAAATGGAAGTCGTGCCTCGTTCGTGTTGGTAGTTTACCATGTATGAAAAGCCCCCCCCTCCCTCCCGTTTTCCCTAGATGCAAAATGTGTTCGTGATGGTCACCGTTTTCACCATCATTTTTTCCTCTATATAATAACTAGCTCGTCCTCGTCCTCGTCTTCGTTTTCGTCTCCTGCATTCGCCGACCCTATGGTCGTACCAAGGCTCTCTCGCCCGGCTTCCCGGATGCCCTTGCCGCCTATCAGGAACCGCGTCTTCTTGCGGACGGGCGAGCGCTCCGGGCGAGGCAGGTTGGGCGCGCTTGCGGTAGCGGCGGCCGTAGCGGCAGCGGCGGCGGCAGCCTTGCGAAAGCCGCTCTCGATGGACTGGTCGGCCGCCAGCTTCTCGCCCTCTTTCATGCGGCCCAACTTGGCCCGCAGATCGGCGCCCCAGCCGAAGCCACCGCTGCCACCGCTGCCACCGCCGGTGCTGCTGCTGATGCTGCCGCCACCGCCGCCCGTAGTCGTCGTCGAACTGGAGAGGGCTGACTGCGGTCGCTTCCGCTTGGCGGGACCTAGGTGGATGACGGGGTTGCTGCCGCTGCCGCTGCTGTTGCTGGTGAGCGTACCTGCGGCACTGACTGCGCGGTCGGCGGAGCTTGCACCGCCGAGATCGCTGCTCAGAGTTTTGCTGCTACCTCCGCCGCTGCGGCGCGCCGCAATGGACGCCAGCAGGTTGGCCCGAGACGCAGCCGCCGGGTCGGCCAGGGACGACCCGGCTGTGGTCGCGGACGACGCTGCCGACAGCTGGGACGGCGCCTGCGACGACCGCGTGGTCGCCGCCGACGACAGCGAGGCGGTCGAGATGGACCCTACGCTGCCAAAGGTCTTTGACCGGTCCTGCCGGGTCTTCCCCGCCGTCGCCGCCAGCTGCATGTAGTCGCGGCCGGCGCCAGAGCCCAGCTCGCCCAGCTTGCGGGCGATGTCCGTCTCGCGCTCTTTCTGGGCCAGGCGGCGCTTGATGCCCTCCTGGCGCTCGACCTTGTCGGCGTAGCCGCCAGCATCGGCGCCGTCGAGCAGGGCGCTCGCGCTGGCGCCGGCCTGACCAGCCACGTACCAGCGGCTCTGGGCAGACCAGTCGTAGCCAGAGCTGGCGGCTTCTGTGCGGCCACCGTTCCGGTCGCCGCTGCCACCGCCACCGCGTCCACCACGACGCCCGCCCTGTCCCCGCGACCCTGAGCCCCCTCTTTCGGTTCGGCCAAAGCCGGCGGCGCCGTTGATCTCGTTGCGGGTGGCGCGCATCTTGCGGATGCCCTCGCTCGCGTGGTACTCGCAGTACTCGGTGCGGCGGGCGTTGATCCACTCACTGCAGAGCTGGCCGTCGCGCTTGACGGATTTGCAGTAGCCTAGGTCGCGGGCGGTGCCGATCTCGAGGATGGTGTCGGCGTCCGAGTTGATGACTAGGCCCCAGCGGCCGGTATCGAGGCGGCCAGGTGGTGGCGGCATCACGGCCGGGTTGAGCACGGCGACGACGGTGCCGGTGGACAGCTTCCAGAAGCGGTCGAAGCCGGACTTGAAGAGGAACAGGTCGATCTGATAGGTCAAGTCGACAAGGCTGAGGACCATGTACTTGCCCCGGTCCTGTTGCTTCTGCATCTGGCTGCCGCCGCTACCGCCCTCTACTGGCTTGTGGGCGCGTGGATCCGACTTTGACGCTACGATAGCGAACACTACGACGTCGGTCTCGACCTCGGGCAACTCGAAGTTGGGCGCCTTGACTTCTCGGAGTAGGTCCTGGATAGAGTAGGTCGTCTTGCCGGCCACGGCGCGTGCTACGACCGAGTGTGGGAGGACGCGCTTAGATAGATGGTACCCGCTGTAGGGTTCAAAGGACGCCGAATCGGTCGGGCCTTCGGATGCACCACTGCCACCAGCTGCAGCATCACGGCCTAGGGGTGCATCGCCGTCGTCGACGTACTTTGACCGAATGCTCGGAGTCGTATTGCTGCGGCGAAGCTGTGTGCCACTGCCTTCCGCGACTGCCGACTTTCGCCCGGACGCTACGCCAAGAATATCGTCGCGGCTGTACTGCTGTGGCCGATCCGGAACGACGGGAATGTCGACGGCTTTCGACTTGTATTCCTCCATCTCCTCCTTTCCGACAGCAAACGCGGAGTTGCGCAGCTTCTGAATCCGTTCAGACTTGTCTTGCCGTGCGGCTTCTTGGCTCCGGGCCGCAGCTAGTCGTTCATTGAAGCTCAGCGGCCGCTGCGGTGGTTGTTGTGTGTCTCTCTGTGATCCTCCCTCCCCCAGCGAGCTGGAGCTTCTGATACTGCCAGTGAGACCTGGCCGAAAAGATGCAGGGGCCCTCTTCAACGATACATCCTGTCCACGCAGTCCCTTGTCGATGCCGAGCAGGACCCGTTTTGGCGATTTCTGTGTCGTCTCCGCTGAGGACTGTGCTCGCCGTATTGGGGACGCTGGAACCTCAATGGCGGTCCTTGTTGGTGACCTCTGCTGTCGCAATTGGCTGCTGTGTGCTGCTGTTGCTGCTGCTGACGTGCGAGACATGGAACCCGGTGTTGATCTGGCCGACCCTGCTGCCTCTGCTGCCGCCGCTGTCCTCTGCGCCTTGGCAGCCTGGAGTTTCTTCAGTCGCAGCTTAGCCTGGATCTCCTGCAACTGCAGCTGCAATGTTTCTTCGTCTTCTTCCTCTGCATCGTCGTACCCTGGCCCTCCCTCTGCGCCCTCCATATCGTCCAAGCCGCGACTGTCAATTTGGCGTGTCCGAAGCGGTGACGGCGACGTTCGCGCAGCCTCCAAGTGTCGTAACCGGGCACGGCCGCCAGGTGTGCTGAGGAGGGCTTCGTGCGGGGATCGAGGCGGCCATTGAGCCTTAGCTGCCGGGGATTCTGGTGGTCAGGTTGAGCGTCAGCAAGAGAATGCCAAGGCTGGGAGGGATTGGGTACGCCAGATATCATATCACGCACTGGGCAGCATTTTCCTCTCTTAGCTTCACCTCTTGCAAAGTGGTTGCCAACCAGGCTGCGTTAAAGAGAGTGAGCAAAAGAAGAGGATAAAACGGGAAGAAAAGAGAAAGGAAAAATGAGAAACTCCACGGCCGAGACACTCATCAGAAGAGAAGGCGGGAAATCTTGTCTCGGGAGGAATAGATTGAACAGCAGAGAAAAGCGGGAGGAGTTTCTCTGTTGTTTACCCTCCGCCTCTCTCTAAGATGCCAGACGGCATGGGACAGCAAGGGTCTGTTTGTGTCTCTGCAATAAGTGAGGGTTAATATAGCGCCCAAGAAGTTGGCATATCGGTCAGGGGTCGTACTAGAGGAGGTGTGGAGAGACTGGTAGAGCATAAGGAGTGAGACTGGCATTGGGGTGGAAGAACACCTACTTGAGAGAGGCAGGAGGATGAAGGAGCAAAGGCAAGACAGGTTGAGATGGACAAGCCCTCCAAAGGACTAGATGAGAGTAGAGAATAGCAGGATAGCTGATAGTGGAGGCTGAATTTTAAAATAAATAAAAATTAAAAAAAAAAAAAAAAAAGTTCAAAAAAAAGAGACCAAGACAAGGCGAAGGCAGCGCTTCTCAGCTGTGACGTCTCTATGCCTATGTACACTTATCGGTAGACAGAGAAGCGAGCCACAATGGTTAAGACTAGGAAAAAGAGACTAGCCAAGACTTTGAAAATGCTGGGTGGATGGCCGTTAGAATGTGGTTGGATAGCCTATGGCTGAAGTCAAAGAGGCTTTTTGCATGGAGAGGACTGATAATCTCTTGACGATCGCCGCTAAAAAGTGCTTTGACGCGTTCCAGACGCGTTCCACAAAGGGCGACGCGCTTTGCTTATGTAACACTAATATATCGCTATAGTTAGGTGACGGACGCCCACCAGCAGAGAGACGGACTGCACAATGCAGCGTGCTACAGCATACAGGACATAGTTTACAATTTTGGATATCTCTTGTCTGTCAGAGACGGCAATTGATGACCTTTAGAATTCCTATCGTCTGGTAGATCGCGACAATGCCACCAAGAACAACACGAAACACGCGGTCCAAAGGCGCCGCCTCGGCCGACGATGCCTCCGCGGCAGCCTCAGCGACGGCGTCCAAGTACACGCTGGAACCCGAGAGCACCAACCCACCGAAACTGTTTATTCTGCCCAAGAAGGCCAGCGCAGCAGCCCGGATTGTCACCCTGCCACATCCACGCTACGCAGCCAAGCCGACACGGTATCTGGTGTGTCCCGAGACGGGCGTATACGAATTCACACACATTGCATGTCCGCAGACAACCCCGCGCAGCTGGCTCATTGCCGGCGGCGAAGGGGCGAAGGAGAGCGTGGTAGCGGTACAAGAGACGAAAGAAGACGAGCCGGCAGAAGCTGCACAAGACGACAAGACATCACCACTGAAATCCGGCTTCGAGGCGCACGTCACGCAGAGCGCCGACCTGTACGTGGCCACGTTGGTCGACCCGCTGTTTCTGCTGCTGCCGGCGCTGGCGTCGGAGCGGCCTTCGTCTTCGTCGTCGTCGTCTGCGCCCCCCAAGCGCATGTTCCTGACGGCGGACGACCACTTTGACGCGCTGCCGCAGGAGGCGTCGGACCTGGCAGCGCTGCTGCGGCACGACGCCGGGGTGCGGGAGCTGTTCGCGACGCGGATGGCGGTGGTGTGCGACACGGTGGCGGCGGGGGACGAGCCCATGTTCCGGCTCAACGAGGACAAGCTGCTGCTGGCGCTGGTGGGCAAGGCGCAGCGGGCGAGCGCGGCGCTGCCGGCGAGCCTGGCGGACAAGTTTGTAGCCAAGGCGCTGGAGGCGCCGGTGCTGAGCGTGCAGCGCAGCGGTTACGGAGGCAGTGCAGGCGGCAGCAGCACGCCGGTGGCGGACGCGTCGACGCCATCGACCGTCGACTCGGCCGCCGACTCCTCGGCGGCGTCCAGCTTCACCTCCGACGCTTCTGCGTCGACGGCGGCGACGTCCGTGGCTGCGGGTGACAGCAACAACAGCAGCGACGACAGCGACGGCGTGCGCACGGCCATGCAGGCGCCCGACGAGGTAGTGGCGCTGCAGCGGCTGCGCGTGGCCTTTGACTTTGTGTGCTCGCGTTACGTGCCGCCGGCGCTGGCAGCGCGGCTGCGGGCGCGGCTCGCAGAGGGCGGCGCGGTCGGCGGCGGCGGCGTCGACTTTGCGCCGCTGGACGCGTACCTGGGGCGGCTGGCGGCGCTGCGGCAGGAGGTGGTCAAGGCGCGGTCGGCGGCGCTGGACTACGCGGCGGCGCGCAGCAAACGGGCGCTCGAGGACGAGGAGGACGACTACGCGGCGCGGGCGGAGAAGAAGCGCAAGAAGGAGGAGGAGGAGAAGCGGCGCAAGGCCAGCGAGAGCCGCGGCGTGCGCGAGCTCAAAAAGGTCAACGTGAGCGGCATGAAGAAGCTGAGCGAGTTCTTCAAGAAGAAGTAGGAGGGGGGGTGCAAATCTTTGGAATCATGCAACGGGAGGTCAGGGAATCTAATCATGCACGGCGTTCACAAGGGAAAAAAGGGGGAACCTCATTGTATATTATTTCGTTTTTTTTTGGTTTGGTCATAAATCATTCTATTGGCTTTCATTTTTTTTTGGTTATGAAATCATGCCCCCGGCCCCGTCTACTGAGAGGCACTACCGTACCCCTCGGCCGCTGGCTCTTGCTCCTCTTGTCGAGCCGAAGCCGCGGCCGATGTTGGACCCGCTGCGCGCGGACGAGTCGGCGCCCCGTCCGTATCCTGAGCTTGTGCTCGTGCTGTTGCTCCGCGCCAGGCCGTAGCTGGAGGTGCCAACTCCGCTTCCGCGGCCAGCCGTGCCACGAGCCGTGCCCGAGATACCGTACCGGCTCCGGCCGCTGGCGGCACCCGCGGTGCCGCGCTGCCCTGTGCTGCGCGTGACGCGGCGCGTGCCGCCGACGCCCGATGATGCTGACGAGGCGGCGACCAAGCGACGCCGCTCGTCCTCCTCGGCCTTGCGCTTGGCCTCCTGCTGGCGGCGCTGGGCCTCGGCGGCGCGGCGGGCCTCGTCCTCGCGGCGCTGGGCGGCCTCGGCCTCGAGGGCCTCGAGGTCGTGGGTGGCGCCGCGCCACTGCGGGTCGAGCAGCAGGCGCTGGTTGTGCTCGGTCTGGGACAGCAGCCGGGTCCACGTGCCCAGCAGCGCCGACGCGTCGGCCACGGTGCGCGCCACCGTCTGCATGCTGCCCCGCGACCGCTCCAGCGTGCCGATCACACCCTCGATGGCAACGTTGATCTGCCGCACGCCGTCCAGCTCGCGCTGCAGCGCCGCGTCGCGCGCCTCCTCGGCGTCAAACGCGGACGGCTGCGCCTGCGATTGTGACTGCTGTCGTCCGTGGGATCGTTGTGATGGTGTCTTGGGCGTCCGCGGGGCATCGCCGCGGGAATACAGCTCAGTGGTGTCGGAGGCTTCCTTGATCGGAGACGACGAGAAGAGCTCGGAGTCGTCCATGGTGGAGAGGGAATAGAGGGGGAAGACAGGCGGGAAGACCAATTGCCTTGCTGTGGTTGATATTCCAGACAATGCTGCACGAGCTGGAAGATAGCTCCCGGCTTTTTCACGGGAAAGGCTCTTTCTGTTTCTCCTTTTCTTTTTTGGGTGAATATCCTATGACGTGTCTCTGGTGTGCAGTGCAGTGCTGTGCAGTGCTGTGCTGCGGGTCGTGGGTCTCTCCCGACACCCTTGTGATCCTGTCTTCCGGGACAGGATGACGTTTTGTTTTGTTTCGTGGGCCTGTTTTTTGTTTTTAGTCTCGGCACTTTGTGGCTGCAAAACAAAGCTTCGTACAGAGTACTCCGCACACCTCAGCCAGCGTCGCAGAACATCCGTGGTGCATGTACATACCGATCATCCGCACGATAAGATACGAGAGTATGGACTGTATGTATCTTACGGAGTACTTGTACTGCAGTGTTTTCCCTTCTGCAGGCGGGGCAAGGCTGCTCTTACCGCTGCTCGCCCTGATTGGTCAAAATGAGACACTTTGTGTACATAATCAGACTAGCGCGTTAATTGCGACGCGTCTCAACGCGTCAGTTTCGTCTTCACCCCATTAAACTGAAAAAAAAAAAAAAAAAAAAAAAAAAAAA
>NTMA01000174.1:0-22299 GCA_002917075.1 Hawksworthiomyces lignivorus
GGGGGGGGGTGGGGGGTTCATCATTCCTTTTCTTAACTTTTTGTTCAGTTCCAACGCCAGTCGCTATGCATAAAAAAAAACAAGAAAAACAAACTTGAAAGACGTGAGCATTTCCAAGCCTGCCAGTGCATAAACATGCCTCCCTCTTATGCCTTGAGGAGGCTCTTATACTCTGCCAGAGCAAAAAAGTGGCATCATGCCTTGACGCCGAATTCCAGCTCCATATCCTCGTCGATCGACCTGTCGCCCAGGGAGCTCAGCCCCGAGCTGGGGCTCCGCGAGCGGCGGTTGTTCTCGTTGTCGCCGGCGCCGTCTGCTGCTGACGGCGGAGTCGGTGGCAGAAGCGCCTGCCGTGCTTGGCTGCGCTTCTCCTGCCATGACCGGATGCTGGGGAACTCACCACCCTCTACTACAATGTCCCCGCCGTGCTCGTTGCCAACATTGCCGCGGCCTAGAACCGTGCTACTGTACTTGGAGTCCTCGCCCGTCTTGCTGTGCTTCTTTTTGAGTGCTGCAGCTACCTGTTAGCCAAGAAGGAAGAGGGACGGCGCATGACAAAATAAAACTTTTTTGCAGGAGAGAAAAGCAACGAAGGAGAAGAGGGGCAGCATACCGCTCAAGTAGTCTGTGTTCTCGTCGTCGCCGTCGAGGGCGATCCGTCGGATCTCGCGGTTGCGCGGGCCGGTAACCCAGTCGACGAACTCGTCGACGGCGCGCGTGTCGTCGTCCAGTCCGGCGGGGGGGTCAAAGGGCGAGGGCGGCGCCAGCACGCCGCAGTCCTCGAAGGCCATGCGCACGTCGACGATCGACGGCACGAGCCCCGTGAGCTCGGTGCTGTTGTGGGCAGTGTGCGCGGCAGTGGCCTCGCACAGCGCGGCCAGGTAGCGCGCGGCCATGTCGGTCAGGGCGTCGATGACAGTGGTGCGGGCGCCGTGGTATCCCTGAGCGCGGAGGATCTGCAGTATGCATGGCCGCAGAAGGCTGTGGAAGAGGGGGATGTGGTGCGTCATGGCGAAAGAAAGAGAAAGGGGGGCGGTCTGTAGAAGTCGTCGAAGGAGGAAGAGCTAAGAGAGAGAGAGAAGGTAAAAAGACAGGACCTCCAGATGAAGGCGGCTGCGAGGATCTGGCAATCACGGACAAACGCTGCACAGCTTCAGAAGATGGCCGACGTACACGTCTCCCGTCACTCTGGCTGCGCAGGCGAGCTGGATTGGTGTTTGCATGCAGTGTTGCATGAATGGGAAGCGTGCCATGCGACAGAAAAGCTGCGAAGTTCGAGTGGCGGCGGACTGACGACGGATTGGCGGGCAGATCGGCGAGCTGTCTTGCTATATTTTCTGGTGCTTTTAGTGGTCGTCTACCCCTGTGGCTGCCGTTCTTTCAGGACCAGTCCCCACTTATCTGTGCCTGTTGCACCTTCTCTGCGCTTTCTTTCTCACTGCGCGAAAGCAGCTGACTAGTCTCCACTTTAATTATGTGCCTCTAGCTATGACTTTTTTGGCTGCGCATCGATTTCGAATGCCTGTCGACTTATTGAGAGGATGTACCTACAACTTCTGCCGCGACATCTTTCTTCGTCATAACCTCACATCGGCTCTACGTTTTGACACTGCGTGTTTTGCGACATCCTAAAGAAGTGCCCGATACGAGGGGCTCTGGATTTCTAGAATACGCCTGCCTTTCTCGAATTCTTTCTCGATGCCTTGGATATCAGACTTTCAGGGCATCTGACTGCCTCGTTTTGAGGCTTCGTGATTCTCTCTTTTTTTTGCCCTTTCTACTTCGCCTCTCACTCCGCATTTACGCTTCCTTGTTACGCCTCCTCTTTTATTCATATCGAATACACGGCTTGCGGTGCCCTAGATCCCGCTCAGCCTTTTTCATCTACAGCGCACTCAGTTTCCCGTTTCTCTCGATATCATCTTCACACAGCATGGCATCTCCTCCACCCCCGGCCAAGCCCTCGCGGCCGTTCACCTTGAAGCTGAAGACATCGACTTCGTCCATCTCGACCGCACTCCCCCATGCCTCATCCATAACAGCTGCGCCCCTGGTGGCCACGCCATCTGCGATGTCACCACCGCCGGCAACGCCGTCTGGCGGCATGAAGATCATCCTCAAGAGGTCTCAGCCGCCGACGCCGGCCGTTCCGGACGGCGCTCCCGCCTTCTCACCCTCAGCAGTCTCAGGCCCACCCCCTCCGACACCCGGAGCGGCGTCCACGACGAGCGTGACCATGACACAGAAAGGGCGCGTGTCCCGGCCGACGGCGAAGAAGCGCGCGCGGGACCTCGAGGAGAGCGACGACGAGGGCAGGCCCGGCGGTGGCGCCGCGGGGGGGCCGCCGAAGCGGCCGAAGCTGATCCTGAAGAAGTCGCTGAAGCCGCGGACGGCGAGCATCGTGCTGAAGCAGCTGCACAAGGAGGCGCCGCCGCACTCCAAGGGCGAGGGGTACGACTCGGAGGAGGACGACCGGGAGGCGGACCCGCTGATCGAGGAAGAGTTTGTGCTGCGGATGCCGCCGGGCGAGCACTGCGAATACCTGCGGCGGATGGTGGAGGAGCGCAAGATTGGCGTGCCGGCCAAGGACGGCGGCGCCGACTTCTCGCTGCGGTGGCTGGCGGGCGTGGAGCGGCGCGCCCTGGTCACGGTGCGCGGCACGCACTTTGTGGGCGTGCTGGTGGACCTGCCGACCATCACCGAGGGCATGAAGACGTGGGACCGGCGCAATTTTATGAAGAGCGCCGACGTGTGCCAGATGCTGCTGGTGTTTGCGACCGTGGCCGACGAGGCCGCCGCTAAGAGCGCGCCGCTGCCGGCCATGGTGGCCAAGGACTACCGCTGGCCGCACGGCCTGACACCGCCCATGCACGACTGCATCCACCGCCGCTTCCGCAAGCGCCTCTCCAAGAAGGAGATCAAGGACAAAGAGGCCGAGCTGCAGCGCCTGCTCAACGAGGACAAGATCGCCCTCGAGACCAAGTGGGAGCTGATCGACGACGGCCGCGCCGCCACCGCGGGCGCCGGCGGCGGCAGTGGCGCGCAGGGCGAGGAGGGCTACGAGGGCGAGGACGCCGAGATGCTCGAGGACGGCGAGGAGGACGCCTACGGCGAGGTGGACGAGGACTACTTTGGCCAGCAGCACCACCACGGCGGCGCCGCGGGCGAGGGCCAAGACGCCGCGTCCGAGATCGACGACGCCGAGCTCGAGGCCATGTTCATGGAGGAGGACGTCGACGAGGACGGCGGCGCGGACGGTGCCACTGCCGCCGCCGCGGCGGAGACGCCAGCCACGCAGGCCGGCGGCAGCACGCCGGCCGGCGGCAAGCCCGAGACGCCGGCGGCCGAGAGCGAGGCGTCCGACGAAGACGATGAGGACGACGAGGACGACATGGACGAGGACGAGCTGGCCCGCGTCGAGCAGGCCAAGGGCGTGCGCGAGGACATCAGCGAGCTCAAGAAGCAGCTCCAGATGCTCGAGAAGAACCTGGCCGGCACCCAGAACGCCCTGCTGCGCAAGCGCATCGAGGAGAACAGGAAGCGCGTGCTGTCGGAGCTGCGGCTCAAGCAGGCCTCCATCGGCGAGCTGGACGAAGAGGAGTGATTTGAGGCGGAAAGGAGGAAGACGAGGATGGGCCGCGCTAAAACTGTGCTGGTCTTCAGCAAAGCCTCTCTCGAAGGAAGGGGAGCTGCGGCAAAAAGGAAGATTGGTCCGTGGTGCATCTTTGCCTCGTACAATCGAGGATATTACTATTTTTTTGAGCTTATGGCTTTCCCTGTCGTGATTATCTTTACGTGCGATATAATACGAATATGGGCCACGATATATCCTCCATGTCGCATAAGGAACAAGACAGCGGGCGGGAAAAGGGAAGAGGCGTTAGGGGGTTTGATATTTTTGAATCGCTCCTTTGCAGAGCATTCTAGATGTAGCACAATGAGACCTCAGGCATTGGTTTATCAATATATAAATATATATACTACATACCGTATAAAACATACCGCCATGTCCTTTTGTTATGCAGCGCAGGAGAGCCAATCATCATTTTTAAAGTCTATCGTACAGAACACAAGCCAACCTATATCCACAGATGGCGTTTTCGGATTTCATATAAAGGGATGGCCAATCCAAGACAGATCCCACAGCCCTCTCTTCATCTTTCCTTTTCCTCTTATACCGCCCATCTACATCGACCGCAGGTAGTTGCTCTCCTTGATCTTAGCCCGGCGCTCCTTACGCATCGCCACCCGCAGCTCTTTCCGCTTGTCCGCAGCAAGCAGCGCATCCTCCACGTCGCCGGGGGCGGTCGCACCTTCGCCGGGGGCGGCCGAGATGGGCAGGTTGATCGACTGGTGCTGCAGCGGGATCTTGGGCGCCAGCGCCGCGATGTCGCCCGTGGCCAGCACCCTGGCCTCGAGCTCGCGCTGCCGTTTCGCAGCGAGTCTTCGCTGTTTCTTGGATTTGGCTGGAGTGAAAGGGAAAAATGCGTGTTAGTAGAGGGTGGGAAAGAAAGGTAGACGAGTAAAAAAAAAATACTAAAAACTGCGAAAAGCGAAGCACAGAAAGAAGGGGGGAGGTAGGGTTAGACCTACAAAATTCGTCACCCGCATCGGCATCCTCGGCCGACGCCGCTTTCTTCATTACGTCCAGGCAGTTCCACAGCCAGGCCGGATACTCCTCGTCGCGCAGTGCCACCGGATCGGTCTTGCCCTTGAAGTAGTTGAGGCCGCTCAGGACGGTGCCTGGCGGGCAGGATGACACAGCTGCAGGTGCGCCTGATTCAGCGCCATCTGCACTGGCTGCATTTGCTTCTGCTGCTGCTGGAGCGTCTTGTGCCGGTGCTGCTGCCGAGGCGGTTGGAGATGCGTTGCGGGCGGGATATGTGGTGGAAAAGTAGAGGGTCTGCCGCCGTAAAGGCGCAGCCGCCACGAACGGTGTCTTTGGAGTTAGTGCCTTCCGCAGAGAAGCTCGGCAAATCTGCATTGTGTGAGCCATGGTCGTTGAAATCCCCATACAGCGTGCTGAAGAAGCGAGAGAAGTCCACAAGCAACAGGTGAGAAAGCTCTTCTTAATTTTTTTATGGGGTCGTCCAATGCGTATCGTCGGCGTTAGCCCGCTCATAGCCTTGTTAATTCACGTGATCGCGGCACGTGTGGTACCTGAGAACTAGGATTTCTCCGGTAAATCACTTATAATATGGCGAGGTTCTTGGAGGAAAAATGAAAGAGATCTTGTATATTTAATATTAGTTACAAACCGGGTAGAAAGTAGCAAAAAATTGCATTTGTTCGCTGAATTCTTTAACTACGGTGATGTTGGTGCGTCGGGGCATTGCATGGAGAAGCAGCAAGTGAACATTGACCAATCAGATTCCGCCTGATTCTGGTGAGCTCAGATTTACCAGTCTGAATAACGCAGTACAAACAGGCTTTCCAAGCGGCCCCATCGGGGCATTGGACCTGACTCGGGTGCGCCTCTCCGCAATACGTCTATGTTTTTGCTTGATGAAGGTCTTTCTTTCTTTCAACGGATTGCATTTTCACAAAATATGTACAATGGTTTTGGCCTGGCAGTATATCCACGCCCAGCAAGATGCTTCCTCTTAGTATCCAGTCTTCAACACACACACATGTGTCATAATCCCTCACAGTACGCAGCCCGTAGAGCCATCTGCCTCCGCTCACTGAATTGGTGCCATTTTCGTATGTGCTCTCTGCGCCGGCTCTGCTTCAAATCTCCGTTTATTGCTTGCCCTCTTGCTTCTCGATGTAGTTTTGCTGTTCGAATAGGTAACCCTTGACCCGCGCGGTTTTGAGCAGCTGCAGGTACCGTTCTAGTGGGAAACACCTAGTTAACATCTGCATGACAACAAAAAGAGATAGCAATCATGTGTCCTTCCCAAGTCCTGCACATACCTCTCAGGTGACCGCACTTCTCCAGGTGGTTGACGCCCTCCCGGTAGTAGCACTTGCTCATCTCCTCCCGCACCAGCCGGCCCATCATGACCTGCACCCATTGCTCGCGGATGATGGCATCCTGTGCCTGCTTTAAGCGCTTCGTGTCGTCGTAGTCGACGCCGTCAAAGGTCGGCGGGACTGTCGGCTTCCGGGCCAAGAACGAGGCCGACTCAGGCGTCGGCATTGTGTCGGGTAGGCGGGTTTCCTTTTTGTGGGTTTGGCCGCCAATTGAAGTCTGTTCAGACGAGGAAGGCCACCTTAATCAATGGGAAGGGCCTTTGTAAGAATTGTGGCGGGGATGTTGACTCGCGTTGGAGGATATGAGGAAGCGGTGGTAGTGGTGGTAGTAGACAGATTCTGAAGCTCGTCGGCACACAGTAGAACAAGGGTGCAAAAAATTGGGTGCCTTATCTTTGAGGCGGGAACTCTTGTCTCTGGCAAGCAATGGCTCCTCTTTCTTCTCTCTTTCTTCTAACCGCCTTAGGTTTTCACCGCCTGGCCCCGCCTTAATGCATAGAGGATGTCCGACCAACCACGCTAATTTCCCTTTGAGGATTTTGCCGCGCAAAAAAAAAAAAAGTCGAGAAAAAAAAAAAAGTAAGAGAAAAAAGGATTTTCTTGCCTACTGTTCTTTTCTCCCGTTTATAAGTCCTGCTCTGCCCATCTCTTCCTCCAATCTCCTATTATCCTCTTTCTTTTCACAAAAATATTTCCCTTTTCCTTTACCTTTTAGATAAAGTGCTATATTGCAGTTTATCATTCCTTTCTTTCTTTTCCTCGAAACCATTAATCCCACATCTACACACAAAATGGGCAAGTCAAAGGATGTCAAGGTCAAGGGTTCCGACCCGGCCGCTACCATCAAGAGCGTGAAGAGCGGCGGTGTCGTTAAGCCATCAAAGACCCCTGTTGCCAAGTCCAAGAAACTGGCCAAGGAGATTGCCGAGAAGGCGCTCAACGGCAAGGACAAGAAGAAGTCTAAGAAGGAGGAAGTCTCCTCTGAGAGCGAGAGCGAGAGCGACGAGGAGGAGGAGTCTGCTTCTGACTCCAACTCTGACTCTGATGCTTCGGACTCTGGCAGCGACTCTGAGTCTGAGGAGGAGGTGAAGCCCAAGACCAACGGCAAGGCCAAGACCAACGGCAAGGCTGCTGCTAAGGTTGAGAAAAAGGAGGAGTCTGATGATTCTGAGGAGTCTGATGACTCTGAGTCCGACTCTGACTCTGACTCCGACGAGGCCCCCAAGAAGGCTGCCGAGCCCAAGACCAACGGCAAGGCCAAGGCTGATGCCGAGGTGAGTTGCATTAGCCAACCTACATTCTTCTGCTTTGCACAGCAGATCTTGCACAGTGGGACCAGAACGCTGACTGTATTTTCCTTCTGTATAGTCATCTGACTCTGAAGACGATTCCGAGGAGTCGGACGACTCTGAGGACGACTCCGAGGATGACTCTGAGGACGATGAGGAAGAGGAGAAGGCCGCTGAGGAGCCTTCCAAGAAGCGCAAGGCGGACGATGAGGAGCCTGCGGCCGCTGCCAAGAAGTCCAAGACCGATGCCGAGGAGGGCGCCGAGGCCGAGCAGGGCACCACGCTCTTCGCCGGCAACCTGAGCTGGAAGGTCGACGACGACATGCTGGGCGAGGAGTTCAAGGTGTGCGAGGGCTTCGTCAGCGCCCGCGTCATCACCGACCGCGAGCAGCAGCGCTCGCGCGGCTTCGGCTACGTCGACTTCGACTCGGCCAAGGCCGCCCAGGCCGCCTTTGAGAAGATGCAGGGCTACTTCCTCGACGGCCGCGAGCTCAAGCTCGACTTCTCCACCGGCCGCGCCAAGAACAACGACGCCTCGCCCGCCAACGCCCGCGCCAAGAAGTACGGCGACGTCATCAGCCCCGAGAGCGACACCCTCTTCGTCGGCAACCTCCCCTTCCACGCCGACGAGGACACCGTTGCCGCCTTCTTTAACGAAGTGGCTGCTGTCAAGAGCCTGCGTCTGCCGACTGACCAGTACGTTTGAATCTCATTTGTCTTTTATTTATTTGTCTATGTTCTATAAGCTAACGGCAAAACTCTAGGGAGTCTGGTCGGCCCAAGGGCTTTGGCTACGTGTCCTTCAACTCTGTCGAGGACGCTAAGGCCGCCTTCGACGCTCTGAACGGCCAGTCGTGCGCTGGACGCAACGTCCGCCTGGACTACTCTACCCCTAAGCCGAGAAACGACTTCGGCGGCGGCCGTGGTGGTGGCGGCGGCTTCGGCGGTGGCTTCGGCGGTGGCTTCGGCGGTCGTGGTGGTGGTCGTGGCGGTGGCCGTGGTGGCTTTGGTGGTCGCGGCGGCGGTCGTGGCGGCGGCCGTGGTGGTTTCGGTGGTGGTCGCGGTGGTGGAGGCGGTGGCTTCCAGGGCAAGAAGATCACTTTCTAATTCTAAATTAGAGAAGCCGCACGATCTTTTGAGAGGATGTGATGGGCAGCAGGGAGGTTTCTCCTCTTGCTTTCCCATCCGCTAATTATTCCTTCTCGCTGCATAGCAATTTTCCGGAGGGCTCGTTTCTTTTGCACACTTTGTTGGTTTGGCTAGGTTGGCTGTCGGTCTGACCCGTTCCTCCTTCTCGGCGGAACTCGTCGGAAGCTCGTGAGAGAGGCTTTGGATACCCTTCTTTTTCCCTTTGGGAAGAGATGGGCAGACACTGCCGCGATACAACTGAGGGCTCGATCCTGATCTGTGGGCTTTGTGTCTCTTTCTGCGACTCCGGTCGTTGGAGACACTGATGATAATGACCTGATGACTGGTTGGCTTTGCTGGCTCTGCATATGTAAAAAGCTCGTGGGCACTTACTTTATCGTTTTGAGTGTCTGAGGGGGATACCACAACACATTATGGTGGTGATGGTGTTTTGGTGATCTGTGTTTGTCGATTTAATTTTGGCTGGGGCTGCTTCGTTTCTCCTGTGGGCTCTGTCTCGTCGGGTTACTGATGCCGGGACCGTCCAGACGAGAACACACAACACCAGCTGGAACGAACCTCCCTGCTGCTTTCTTCCCTAATCCGAAGAGGCATCATGGAGGGGACCAAGCTGATGCGTTTCTCGCGCTGGCGGGCCTCGCTATGACGGCTTTGTGTGCTCTGTGGGTTTTAAAGTAACAATGGTTATCAAAAAGTTATATGGGTCGGTCGGGAAATCTACACGCTATTTTATGCTCGGTTCGCGATACTATATCCTGGGGCTTGTTGTTCTCACGACAACACCGTGGAGTTGAGCTTATGACTAAGGAGGAGATGAACCTATCTACTTCTTTTTCGAAGCCTCGTCTCTTGTTGGGCTGGCAAGGCATTTCTGTCAACGAAGAGACTCTTTACTCCAGTTGCATGTCTAGCTGGTAAGTGGCCACTATCGTACTCCTCCTTCTTTCCCCCCCTCCCCCTCCTCCCCTTTTGTAATAGATTAGTATACCCGTAAGTTTCTTTTCTGCGCGGAGTCTTGGTAGAAAAATAAAAGTGTCTTATAAGAATTTTGTTGCAGTACCTTGTGCCATTGTGATTTACTTCTGAGTGTTGTAGAGCGTCCTCGTTCCTGAACCAATATCGACTCTGAACAGAAGACTTTATCAAGTTAAAAAGACGTCTGCCAACCGTAAACAGCTTTCCGTCTTTGGCTTGAATAGGGCACACTCTTCTATTTGCTGTTAGAAGAGCTTCCACGAGTGTGACGCGAAGTTGCTCTCTTGAGGGCTGTCTTGAAACCCTGCCGATGTCGCTTTTTTAGCGATTTGCTGATACGTTTTTCTTGTTTTCAGCTACGCAGCTATACTTCTGCCAAAGTTGCTGCGAAGAGATGCAAGGCTTGATTCACATCTTGCGCCGAAAGCCTGCATCTCCAAGTGAAGCTTAGTGGAGTAACAGAGACGGTGCCGCGCGCGCCTATTGGAGACTGCTGTGTCTGGTTTTCTCCCAATTTGCACGTTTGCGACAGCCCCTTTCGATCCCCCCCAGTCAATGTAGTTTGTCTCGTGACTATTTTGCCATTTCAACCTCCTCTCATTCTTTGTTCCTCATTCTCGCACTTGGATGCTCTCATTAGCTGAGAATGATCAACAGCCAAAAAGTGCAGCGTGACCTCGCCAGAGCGAGTGGTCATTGGTTCCAACGGTCATACCTCGCACACCACACTGCCCCAAATCGCCGCCGCCTCCTTTTGTTGCCTTTCACTGTTGCGCCTACTGTGCCGTAGCACCCTCCTGGGCTGTTCGAGACGGTGCGGTGCGACTGCAACCAAGCACAGACAACAGCCGTTCTGCTATCCCTCTGAAAGCACACTTGTCTCAACCGCCATGCGCTGATTTTATAGGGTTTTGGCAAATTCCTCGAACCACTACTATAAATGTCCTCCAACTTTCACCCAGCACCCGCGCACACGAGTTTTATAAAACACGGCGAATGGGTGTGCAAATCTACACACGAAATCTTCTTCCGTTTATCTCATACATGAGGAACGCAAAGTGGCAAGATCTTTGAATGGAAGTGGCCTCGTTTGTGAATAATATGGTGCGCAAGTGTCCTTTTCCCTGCTACTCGTAAGGTCTAGTAATACAGTGTAATACGTCATCTACCAAAATAGGCCATTTTCTGGGACCGGTATCGATAAACACCCTATTCTTTTCCTGCAGTCATTTATAACATTTA
Source organism: Hawksworthiomyces lignivorus (assembly GCA_002917075.1). Classification (NCBI taxonomy): domain Eukaryota; kingdom Fungi; phylum Ascomycota; class Sordariomycetes; order Ophiostomatales; family Ophiostomataceae; genus Hawksworthiomyces; species Hawksworthiomyces lignivorus. Next base: position 10,632 of record NTMA01000174.1, read on the forward strand.
TTTCACAGCTAGCTATCCATGTACTTAAAACAACCGCCTGCAGCGTCGGAGAGCTTGGCCAATGACCCTGCCACTTCGATGCTAAGAGGAACATCAGCTGCAACTCTGGCACCAAGTCAGACAGTTCAGCCGGAAAAGACAAAACTTGTAATAGCCCATCCTTTCTTGTTGTTGGGGGAGCTGGAAAGACCAACGCACCACAACTGGCCACAAGCGAACCCGCTCCCCAAAATCACACTAGGGCACCGGCCAGGGTATTGGAAACTTTAGAAACAAACATTGTTTTGCGCCGAGATTGCTGCGCTCTCGTGTTGTGCGCGATTACAGTATGCCCGCGGATTCCTGGATCTGTGTCTAGAGATCCCTCTGCTTTCAACTTGTAAATCGCGTCATTGGTGCCGGAAGTGGGGGGAACCAGATTGCCCAAAAACCATCTGTTCTATGGCCTTACCTGCTTTATCCACTTTTTGGCATGTAAGATGGCTTAATATTGCTCGGATGTATCAGAGCACATTGCAACGCTCAGGTGGGTTTCTTTATGTGATATTCTCCTCCTTTTCCATCCCCAACAAAATCTCTCTGTAAGAGAAACGAGGAAAGGATGCCAAACCACATCCTTATGTAGCGTTAGGGGGAAACAAAAAGCTAGCCAAGGAGAAAGGGGGGGTCACCCACCCCACCACCTATTTGTTGGCATTCTCAATACTCTCACGGTATAGTCCGCTGAACACCAACAATATAGTGGAATACAAAGACGCAGCAACGAGGCACGCGCGATCTGCGGGCGGTCGGATGTGAGACTTGGAGACCAGCATACATACTTTTTGTAATATAGAAAGTCTAAATTCCCGTGTGGAGATGCAGAGTGGAAGCTTCTTGTCATCGCTGCTAACGAGAATAATAACCCCCATTCCCCCCTCTCGTTCTCCTTTCAGGGAAAGCGGTCAGCCCTTATTCCCTCGTGCTCTCTTTTATTGTCCGCGCCCCCCTCTCCTCCCTTTTCCTTGGCAAGCCTGTTGTTTCTGCCCAGCACAGCCCGCGTATAGGCGTAGGACGGTGCTGTCTCAGGAACCTTTGACTTGCTTTCTCGCTTTCTTCTGGTTATTGCTCTTTCCTAGTTCTTGGGTACTTGTTTTTCGTATTTTACTTATTTGCTTATTTTCCTTTTTCTTTATCTTCTTTTCTTCTTTTACTGTCAATATTTGCTTCGCCTATCGGATTTACTACCAAAAGTCTCATATGCCAGCAGTTTGGCAGTCCACCTTCCCTGCAAGTGGCTGCCCCTCTCGCTGTTTCTCCGAGCACGCTCCCCCCTTCCCAGCTAGTGACCGTATCTTACGTGGGTGTACGTGAGACAACGCCGTTCTGCGATAGAGGCGTATAATCTTACGAGCGTTGCCAACACAGCGAGCGAAACTTGCTCAGGAGTGATAGGATAAAAGAAAAAAAAAAACAGCCAAAAGAAGGAGCGAACGTCGATCTAAGACACTGCGACAAGGGAAGGGGCACTTTACCATCAACCTTCGCCTTTTCCTTCCATTTAACCAAAAACCTACATACACCACACGGACTTATATCCGCTGGAGCCGTTCGCGCCTTCTTTCTTGGGACCTCGTGCCAACAGCAGCACATCGTAGTTGCCAGAACGTTTCAAACCAGCCTCTACGTCGAAAGCACGCCTCCGTTCTGCCTTTCCTTTCTTTGATCAGTTTCTCATTTGGCACCGGCTAGACGTTATCTAATTTTACTGTGCTACTTCTTGTCTTGTCTTCGTATATTTCGACTTCGTTTTCTCATCTCTTATCTCAACACGCCTGCAGCAACCACAACTATGTCTGCTCCAGACGGGCGAGACCCTTTTACGGGTCCTGGAGGTCCAACGACCGCCACCCCCCCGATTTCTACTCGCTTGCCGGCATCCACCGCAGCGCCGGCTTCAGTGTCAGCCAGCGCCGTGCAGTCTTCTATTCGCCGCAATGATGGTCAGTATATCTTTCTCCCACAGGAAGGGCGGTAGCGATCACCACTAAGGATAAGACGAGAGTGGAGAAACGAATAACATAGCTTCTTTACTAACGACTATCGCCGATATCCACAGAGTCCTGGGTCGAGATCGCATCGCAACCTTCATCCTCATCGCTCTCCTCGATCGCTGATGAAATCGTCATCACCGGCCTGCGTGTTGGCAGCAGTGCCACCGGTCCCAACGGTGCTGCGATGCCCCAACGGCGGCGACGGCTTCTCCAGCAAGTCGAAGCCGCCGCTGGCACCCCGCCCGCCACCGCACAACCAGCGGCCACTCCCATGCCACTTGCTCGTAGCCTGGCGGGCAGCAGCCAGGAAGAATATGACGAGACAGAAAGCGAAGAGGACAGACTCATGTCCAGTTCGGCCGAGAGCGTCCGTCTATCGCCATCGTCCCACGCGTTCTCTCTGCTGCAACAGCAGGCGCAAGCCCAGTCGCGACAGAGGGCGGCCGCCAGCGACGGCGACGACGAAGACGACGACGATGAGGGCACAGCCCTAGGCATGCCTTCTTCCGGGCCACCTACCTTCCGTCCACAGCCCAACGCATTTTCTCATCCACCTAGCCATCTGCAACAGCACCGGTCTGTGCCTTCCCCGCCGCACCAGCACTTAGGACCCTCCTATAGGCGGTCGGCGTCCCAGCGAGCGTATGCGCGGTCATCGCGCGCATCTGGTCCTCCTCACTTTATGTCGCCGTCTTACCGGGAAGACAACGACGAGGCGCTGCGGGCTTCCCTGACGACGCTGCTCTCTTGCGCTGCTGCTGCTCGTGGTTTGCCTAAGAAGGAAGGCGAATCGTACGGCGAAGCATCAGGCATTGCGGCCGGTTTGCGGCCTAGCAACCAGCCGATGAATCTGCGTCTGGCTCCAGAGTCGGAGCTGATGGCAGACCCGCCCGTATCTGCACCTACTCGGAATCGCTTCCAGCCGCCGCAGATGCCGCCGCAGCCTCGAGACGCACAGTCACCTCCTGCCGCTTCTCGTCCGAATCCCACCACCAACCAGCGTGCTACCCGCTCTGCCGCTCCCGCTCCGGCCGCACACCAGTCATCCCGGGGAAGCGCTGTCAGTGCGGTGTCGACGTCAAGCAAGGCGAAGCGCGCGGCGGCCGCCGCAGGAAACCCTGGCAAGCCACCGCGCATTACAAAGAAGAAGCGCACTTCGGCTGCTGCCGATAATGATGCAGCTGCCACCTACATCACGCCCACATTGCTCACGTGGGTTGTCAGTGCCGGTGTCGTGGTTCTTGTTTCTGTTGTCGGGTTCGGTGCAGGCTTCGTCATTGGCCGTGAAGTGGGCCACCAGGAAGCAGCATCAGCGGCTGTATCTGGTGGCAGCCTTGGGAGCAGTGGGTCTGCCAATGCCACATCGTCTTGCGGGCGCGAGATCATTCGGTCTTCGACCGGGAGCACGCTGCGGCGGTTCCGCTGGGGTGCCGGTATGACAAAGAGCGTAGCGGCTTGATTGCCGACCTCTCTGCACTGCTGCTATTTTGATCTGATTTCGGTTTCCTATGAAGTTTTATCAGCCTGGCCCACATCGTTGGCCCCTTGCGTTGGTTTAACAGCAACGCAGACGCATACACATATTGATACGACATTTCGTCGACGCATTCGACGTGAGCATACTCTTTGCATACGCGCCTGAGAAGGAAAGAACAGTAGCTAAGGGGGTGTTTTTCTTTTTGGTTAATGTATTCAGACGGCCTTGTCTTCTTGACCCCACGCGACATGTATACCCTCGGGGGAGAGCTCTTCTCTTGGATTGAGTCCGGTGTCTGTTTTGTTCTCATTTGATTTTTGTTTCTTGTAGGCGTTGGTTCTTTTTGCAGACGAAATCCAGGTTGCGCATATTTTTTCAAGACTATCTAAGGAACAAAAAGCTACTCATTGCTCCAATATACTTACATTCAATGAATTTCACGGAAGCATATCCGACCATACGTATTTATTTTGACGACGTAGCTCTTCACCATTGCATACCGTTTTTCTATTGAACAAAGCTAAACATGACACAGTAACAAGAAACAAAGCCAAAAGATACATACAAGAAAAGGCCACCTCATTCCTCGTGCCATATTTCATAAACCTTCTGCAGTCCCCTCTCCTTGGTCTCGCTTCCCATCCCATGTCTCCTCCCTTATTTACGTCAATGAGCTAAGATCCAGCGGCACGCTGCTTCCCCGTCCGGCCCGGTATCGTTTGAGGCCGCCCTGGAACGTGCGGACAACGGGAAACTGGCTCGCCTCAGGGAACTTCCACCGGTTGTCTTGTACAATGTACCCGCCGCCACCGCCGCCACCAGTGGGTGACAACGTGCCTGAGACGTTGCGCGTCGGCGACGGGCTGGGTGCGCCGCTACTGCCGCCGCCGTTCGGGAGCAGTGTATAGGCAGATGGGTCGAGCATTGAGACGCGCACTGCCGAGGCCGCGTTGTTGTACTGGCTGCGCGGGGCAGAGGCAGGCGGCGGTGGCGGTGGCGGCAGAGCGGAAGAGGCTCCATTGCTAAAGCTGGATGCAGAAGGTGGTGGCGGTGGAGGCGGCGCCGGTGGTGCCGCGTGCAGCTGGGTGACGGACGACGAAGGCGAGTGCGAAGGCGAGAATGAAGGCGGCGGCGGTGGGCGGGACGGCGCGCTGGCGCTTGGTGGAGGCGGTGGTGGTGGTGGGGGCGCAGAAGAGGGCGAAGGGGCGGAAGGCGGCGGGCTTGGCGGCGCGGCTGCCGCGTGCGAAGTGCCCAGTGCTCGCATCATGGCCTGCGCAGCGAGGCTCTGGCTGGCCGCACTTGGTCCGGACGACGAAGACGGCGGCGGAGGCGGAGCTGGTGGAGCTGATGGAGCAGGCGGCGGAGCAGGTGGTCGGCTGTGTGGTGGGGGTGCTGCTCCGCCAGGTGGAGGTGGCGGCGGCGGTGGCGCGGGTGGTGCGGACGGAACAGGAGGTGCCGCAGCAGAGGGAATGGGCGGAGCGTGGGACGTCGGGGGGGGCGAAGCTAAGTTGGACGAGGGCTTTCTAGAGCCTGGCGGCGGCGGCGGCTTCTTGCCTATGGGGGGAGGCGGTCCCTTGCCGAGGACGATCTGAGAAGCAGAGGAGAAGGGCCTTTGTGCGTCGCTGCGCGCAGACACCTTGCGCAGATTGGATATGGACGGGTGGAAGGTCGGGGTGGAAGGTGTTGTGCTGGGAGCAGGCGCAGATAGGCGTCCGGGAATAGGCGGTGCCGCACCGGCGGGAGGTTTAGGTGCAGCAAAGGGAGGTGGTCTTGGGGCAGCCTTTGAAGTCTTTGACCGTGAGTCTTCTGGGTCAGACAGGTAGGAAGAATTCGAGTCGGCTGCAAGGTAACACATTAGATGTTCTGAACTGTGACGAGAAAAGGAGAGAGAGAAAACAAGGCAAAGAAAGCGTACCTCCGGTCTTGACACCTCCACCCGTCTTTCGCAGCTTGGGCATGCCGCCCGCAAACAGGCCGGCGAGCTGCGGCGGTGCCGCGCTTTCCGTGCGATTGCCTTGGTCGCTGTTACTCCGTGCGCGGTTGCCAATCGAGGGCGGTGCGAGATTGCTGGAGCCGCCAGGCAGCTTGGGCGCTCCGCCGGGAATTGGCGGTGCGCCACCCAAGGGCGATGGGCCGGCGCCGCCGGAGGCTTTGGCGAGCACTGGCGCGGATCGATCATTGGTGACAGTCTTTTTGAGCTGGGCTCCCTTGTGGATATCTCCTAGCAGCGCATTCTAGAGGTGACATATGCGTTAGCACGTGCATTTTACAAAACTCTCGCTGCCTCCCATCTTCTCTCTTCCGACCACTTACGAGGTTCTTTCCTGCTGCCGGTCGTGCTGGTAAGCCACCCGGCGGCGGCGGCGGCGGAGGGGGAGGGGGAACGCCAGACATACCGCCGCCTGGAGGTGGCGGTGGTGGAGGAGGCGGAGGAGGCGGCATTTTTGTGTGGAAGTAGGGAAGAAGCGAAAGAAGGTGAGAATAGACAGCGACGACGCTGGCTTTGCCGCTGAGGAGAGGAAGTGAGAGCGCGTGCGACCTTCAGGGTCGGTCAGGTCAGGGGGTTGTGCCGTCGATAAGTAAAAAAGGATAACAATGCAGCAGAATGGGAACAAAGATATGAAGCAAAGAGATATGCGGACGTCGTGCCTACGTCAAAGCCGTTCGCAGCGGCCTTGGAGACAAAGAGATGAAAATGATGCTATTTTTCGTGGGAGAGAGATTGACGTTGGAAGAGCAAAGAAGGAGAAGGCTGCATTTCAATGTTCTTAGCCCATAGACAGCACGCAGTAGTCTGTGTGTCTGTGCAGTAAGCAACCGCAGGCAGGTGCAAAGAAGGGTGCCAAGATACGTAATGTGTGCTGTGCTCCCGTAATGGGCAAGCAGGCACCCGCTAAGAAGCCGTGCGGTGGAGAAGTGGGGCAGGCACCTGCTGAAGAGAGAGAATGAGAGGAGGGCAGGAGGGTTTTTGGTGTTTCGTCACTGCCATTTAACTATCTGGGAGGCCTAAATTCAGCGGTGGCCGGGACTTGTACGAGTATGAGTATCGAAGTCCTGCATACGGAAAGTAGGGTCCACTGTGGAGCGCATGCCAGCGGCGAGAAAACGGCTGAGACAACTGCGCCAGCTGAGGAAAGAACTGCCCTATTAAGACGAGTAGAATACAGTGCCAAAAATTATCTAACTGTATAGGCGCACGGAGAATGGCCAATCCCTGCAAAGCTATTCGGTGGCCTATGCTTAAGCATCTTCTCATAAGTTTTTCTCTCGTGCTAGACAAGCGGAAAGCCTTGCGATCGACAACCTTGAAAGTATTCAGCCTTTCTCTTGAATATAGTGGTCTAGTTTCTGAAGAGGAAAAGAGGGAAATTTTTACTAGGAAAGCAATAGGAACTCATGTTTCGTCCCCAGGCTGGCCGGCGGCCGCTCCCGCCGCAGCTTTGGCAAGCAATTGAGGGCGCTGCCGGCTTTCAGCGGGCTGTGGAGGCGCCGAGATTTGCGACAGCAGCTGCGTCTGCGCTTGCCTTTCAAACAGTAAGAACAAGAAGCCCAGCAACCAGCAGACCGAAGAATGTTCCGGCTCCAGTACGACCACTAGGAAACTGCTCTGTTCCATCTGCTGCCCCGCGGGCCGCAAAGAGCCGGCGGGGCTTGTCAACGACAGCAACATTACGACAGGAGCAGGAGCAGCAGCAGCAGCAGCAGCAGCAAGAATCGTCGTCAGCGAGGACACTTCCCGATCTAGAAAAGGTGGTGGCCTTGGTCAATGGCGCCCGGGACCGGCTCTTGAGCCATCCCGGCATCCCGTCCGAAGAGGATACGGCCACGGCCCTGCGCATATGCGCCGAGGCGGCTGAGCTGATCATGGATGCGACCGTGCAGCCACAGCTCAGCAGCATCGACCACCAGGCCGACACGTCTGCCTCGACGCTGCTGTCGCTGGACGGCAACCGGCGGCCAAGGAGGCTAGACAGCAGCAGCAGCGGCGGCAGCAATAGCAGCGAAGCGCCGTCCGCGCCGGCGACGCCGCCGCGGCTGCGGCACGTCATCGACGAGATCTCGGACGCGGCCTACGCCGTCGTAGAGGAGCCACGCGTCGTCATCACGCCGCGGCTGCTAGCGCAGTACGTGGGCATCCAGGCGCGCCTCGCGCGGCCCGAGTCGCTGCCGCAGGTGCTGTACCTCTTCGCGACGAAGCCGCGGCCCAAGGCGGCGTCTGGCAGCAGCGGCGCGGCCATCACCTTTGCCGCGCCGCCGAGCCCGAGCTGGCCGTCGCGGGCCGTCGACAGCGCCGTGGCCGAGGCGGCGCTGGACGCGGCCATTGACGCCAAGAGCCTGGACGCGGCCGTGGGCGTCGTGGAGCACGCCTACGCGGCGCCGGCGGTTGTGCGGGCCAAGCTGCTGCGCAAGGGCTTTCTGCCGGCGTTTGCCGCCGTCGGCGTTCCCGCCGCCACCTACAGCCTCGCCACGCAGCTAGCCGCCGCCCAAACCAATATGGACGTGACCGCCGCCACCGGCCTCGCCTTCGCCGCCATCCTCGCCTACATCGGCTTCACCGCCACCATCGGCGTCGTCGCCAACACCACCGCCAACGACCAGATGCGCCGCGTCACCTGGGCCCCCGGCACCCCGCTGCGCGAGCGCTGGCTGCGCGAGGACGAGCGCGCCGCCCTCGACCGCGTCGCCTGCGCCTTTGGCTTCTCCGAGGCCGACCGCTACGGCGAGGAAGAGGGCGCCGAGTTCCAGGCCCTGCGCGAGTACATTATGCGCAAGGGCATGCTGATGGACCAGGTCGAGCTCATGGAGGGCATGAGCTCGTGAGAGAGAGAGAGGCGCAGTGGCAGACGAACAACAAAAAATCCGTGTGTGGCACCGGCAGACTCAATGGCGGTGATGCAAGCGCCCCCGATTTTCGGGAATGTCGCTTCTTTGCTGCCTACATATAGTAATCGAGCTGCGAGATTATATGCCTATCAGAGCTTGTCGAGGCGGCAGTCTCTAAGAAGGCTTGTTGATGTTCAGCGTGTACTAGGGCTCTTGAAATTCATGTGAAACGGTCGTCGACGAACAGATCTCTACTCCGCTCTTCACAAGCAGGTTGCTAATGGATCTCAGCACAGAGATTCATTTTGTATATATTATAATATTGCTTTGTCTCCCAGCAGTGGGAGCGCTTGACATGATAGCATGATGCACAAAAGTTCAGAGATAGATAAAAGGGATCATCTCAAGAAAAAAAAAGAAATTCACAGTACGGGTATGATGAAATGTTATTCTATGGTGATGATTTAAATGTGATCTCTAGAAGTGCCCCAAAACTACAATAAAAAAACCTGACATATTCGCAGCATGCTTTCTTGTCTCCTCTTCTTCGGATTATTTCATACCTTTTATTTTGTCCTTTTTTCCTTTTTAAATTTTCATTTTCTTACCGATCTTCAGCTTCATCGCTCCACCTTTCCAGCGCGACCGACCTGGAGGATCTCGCCGGTGGGCCGGTCGTCGCTGCGCAGAACCGGCCAGGAGCTGACTTCGGCCTTGGCCAGCACGACCTCGAGCTTCGTGCCGAGGATCTTGAACGTCGACTTGGCCGGGTCGATCGCGCCGTACAGCGGCACCTGCTTCTTGTAGCGCTTGACGGGGCTGTCCGTCGTGGGCAGGTCCAGGTCGATGGTCTGCTCCGAGAAGACGACGGTGGCTTTCTCTTTGTCGATCTTCTTGAGGAAGAAGGACACCGTTAGCGAGGTGGGCGACTGGTAAAAGTCGAATCTGCGCAATGTCAGCAGGGCCGAGCAGGATGAGAGACGCATGAAGACGCATGAGCAAAGTCCAGAAGAAAAAAAAAAAGCGTACCTGACCGTGTCCAGGAGCTCCTCGCCGTCGCCGGTCGCCTTGGCCTTCTTGCCGCTGCCGACGAATAGGTGGCGGCCCTTGGTCTGGCAGCCCTCGATCTTCATAAACTGGTCGAACTCGAGCACGCGCCGCTTGCAGCAGCTGTAGCCCTTGCTGCCCTCGTGGAAGATGGGCACGCCCGGGTGGTGCACGCACGACTCGCCGTCGCGCGACGCGCCCTTGGCGTACGACACGCCGCAGCCGCGCCGCCGGCACAGCCGGCCGTCGGGGATCTCGAGGGCCGGGTCGTCGTCGTCCGACTCGGGCGGCGGTGGCGGCGGCGTGGGCGGCGCAGAGGCCGCCGCCGCTGCTGCCGCTGCCCCCTTCTCGCGCGTCGCCATGGCGATGGGCGTGCGCGGCATCGCCGGGCCTAGTGTCTGGCTGTCTCCTGAGGCGGCGCTCAGCGCGGCGGCGAGCTCCGGGACGTCCTTCTTCTTCTCGATCTTGGGCGGCAGGTCCGTGGTGCTGTGCTTGCCCTCCGTGCAGGGCGGAATGTCCATGAACTCCTCAAAGGTGAGCACACGGGGCTTGCAGCATGTCCAGCCTATGGAAGAAAAAAAAAAAGAAAAAATTCACGTGTGAGCAGACAGACCAAGGACGCTGGGACGTCGGGAGCAAAACGACCATGCCACACACAGCTGCCCTCATCTCGCCTTATGCTTCAGTCTCAACTCGCCCTCGTTCTTACCTTTCTGGCCCTCATGGAACACTGGTGGTCCTGGGTGGTATTTGCAGACCTCGTCAGGGTCGGTGTACTCCTTGCCGCAGCCCTGGTGGACACATTTTTGCGCCATGGCTTCGATCAGGAGAGCCGAAGCTCGAATTATCTCTACTCTCTTTCAGAGAAAAGCAGTTGGTGAGCTGCAGAGGGAGGCAGTGGAGGCGGGGTGTGAATCCTGCGACAACACACTTCAAGCTCAGCTAGAGGTAAGACAAGCTACTCTATGAGAACAAACTGCGCAAGCTGGATTCACTATAGAGCTCAGAAACTTTGACCGACTCTAAAATAAACAAGCAGCTGAAAGAGAGACGACCTGCGTTGTATCTATCGTAGCAGCGCTTAAGTAGATACAACGGTAGTGGATGTAAGGGAAGGTTCCGGCGATGTTCTGAGAGCTTCCATCGAAAAAATGGAATATCCCCCCCAATAGGCTGCAGAAGCTCCCCCGCGAACGTCGAACTAGCGACGTCTGGGTGCCCACGGACTTACGTTCCAACGACACCCAACGAATGCATGTCTCACTGTATCCGCACAGTGTTGTCTCTGTCCTACTGTGTCAAAGCGTGCCGGTTCTTGAGAACGCAGCTTTTCTCATGTCGTGACTAACCAGAGCTCGTAAGCAGAGAAATTCATCTTTTCCGAGGCGCACTTGTACACGCCTTGGATCAATGCATACGAGCAGCCTGCAGGCAATGTAAGCATATGCACATCAAGTTTCTGCGTGCGGCCATTGGGGGGACTACATCTCGGAAATCAATTTGCTGATACCGACAGCACGGTTCGGTTTTTGATGGACAGCGAGGCCCCCCAAAGCACTCACATAAAGCACTGAAGTGACCCACTTGTGCTGGCTGAAATTAGCTTCTCTGTGCGCTGAGCTACCAAGGAAAAAACTTCGTATTACACGGTCCTCATATGGGCATGGCGGTTTGCAGAATCATCACACCATCTTTTGTTTGCGAGCGGTTGAAGATCATCCAGCGATCTCACTTACGACCTGAAAAAACTTCACGCAATAAGCACTTTGCCCACAAGCCATAGCTCTCATCAGTGTAACCATGCGGTACTCTGCTCGCCTACTTCAGCCAGCCTGCCGCATTACACTGTTCACGCGGCCTCACTGTGGGTTATGCGTGCGCGCAAAATCGGCCCTCTCCGGCGTCTGGGACGCTCGTCCCTTTGACTACAAGGAAATCGACGTCATCGATCCCACGGCCAAGGCCTGGCGGGACCTCTACGATCTGGATGTTCCTGTGGTGGGTAAAATGTTCTGTATTTGCCTAGCTGCCCAGCGGTATTCACTCTGCTCACCCATGCTGTCAGATTCACATCAGCAAGGCCGCCGGCCCTGAGGAGGACCCGAAGAAGGCCTCCCGGGCCGTCAAGCTTATGCACACCTTCTCTCCCGAGGACGTGCACGCCAAGATGGACATTGTCGAAAAGGCATAGTCGCGGGCGGCGGTCTATCCTCCGGACCAGCTACTGCCCGCCCGTGCCACTCTTTGATTCTTTTTTTTTTTTTTTTTTTTTTTTTTTTTTTTTTTT
>NTMA01000175.1:0-19981 GCA_002917075.1 Hawksworthiomyces lignivorus
GGCCCGCCAGCGAGGTGGCGGCGGGCAGGACGCCGCCGTCGGTGAGGGCGCGGGTCTGCCAGCGCAGGGCGAGGGGCGCGAGGGGCCCCGCGGCGCCGCGGTCGAGGCGGGCGCGGGCGTCGGCGTGGGTGGCCAGCAGGGCGGCGGGAGCGGCGGCGACGACGGTGGGGCGCAGGCCGCGGGCGGCCATGGGCAGGTCGCGGGCCTGGGGCGCGACGCTGCTGAGGGCGACGGAGGCGCCGGCGTAGAGGGCGGCCAGGGTCAGGACGAGGGTGTGGGTGTGGGAGAGGGAGTCGGCGGGCAGGAACAGGTCGGCGGGGCCCAGGCGCTGCGCCTGCGGCACCGCAAACAGCTGCGCCGCCACGGCGGCCACCAGGTTGCCGCTCGTGAAGCGCACCATCTCCTCGATGGCGGCGCCGGGGCTGCCAGCGGGCGGCGCCGGCTTGGGCGGGCTGCCGGTCCCCGTGCCCATGCCCGTGGCGGCCTCGTTCTCCCAGAACACCGTGATATCGCGCGGCTGCGACTGGCCCTCGACCGGCGGCAGGGCGCGCCCTGCCGCCTGGGGCGCGTCGTTGACGACGTCCTGCCAGGTGGACACGTTGACGCGGCCGCCGGTGCCCTGGGGCACCTCGTTCCAGTCCAGGTGGCGGCTGCCCTCGTCGACGACCCAGATGACCTGGCGCAGCGCCGGGTAGCTCTGGACGACCGTGTCAAAGGGGAAGCAGCCCGGCGCCGTGATGACGGTATCGGCGGCCGACCGCCGCAGCATGGACACGACGGCCTCGTCGCTCTGGTCAAACGGCAGCAGGATCGCCGTCATTTTGTAGAAGCTGCAGGCGAACAGGCTGGCCAGGAACTCGACCGAGTTGGGCAGGTAGATGGCCACGCGCGCACCGCCCTGGTCCAGGATGTGCTGGCCGATCAGGTTGATCTGGCGCGTGATGTCGTCTTGTCGTGGAGTTTGTGGTTAGCTCGCGGACAGGAAGAAGAAGAAAGAAAACAAAACAAAAAAACTCACCCAGCTCCGTCTCGACGACGTTCTCGCTGCCGTAGGCCGTGAAGATGCGGCCGTGGCGCGGCTTGTCCTGGCTCGCAGCAGCAGCGGCCTCGCCCTCGGCGGCCGGCGGGCCGGCGACGGCGCGGCGCCAGATGTCGCGCAGGTCGCCGTCGCGGCCCTTGGCCCACTTGGAGACGCCCGGGTCGCGGACGTCGAGGCCCGAGTTGAGAGGCATGCCGTGCGGGGCGCTGCGGGCGCGGTAGACGGGCGACTCGCCCTCCTGGCGGACCTGGGTGCCGTAGGCCTGGCGGGCCAGGAGCATGGGGTGGGTGTCCGGGTCGCGGCGCGTGGACAGGTAGACGGTGACGACGCCGAGCAGGACGGTGACCAGGGTGGTGGAGTAGCCGTTCCACTGGCCAAAGAGGCCGGTGACGCCCTCGTCAAAGTGCCACATGGCGTTATCGAAGCCCATGGCGACGGCAGCAGCAGTAGCAGTGGTGGTGGAGGAGGTGGTGGTGGGGTTAGAGGCGGGCCGAGGCGAGATCAGTGAGACAAGTCTTTGAGCTGTTTCGAACCCCGTGAGCTTCCGGTGGTCTCACGGCCCAACGGCAGCAAAACAAACGCTCATATAAGCAAACAAATGCAGGAGAAGAAAAGGCAAAGACGATGTAAGACCCGATGGGGAGAGTTTTGATAAGAAGGGGGAAAGAAGAAGTGAAAAAGGATGGGGGAAAACAAGAGCCAAAGAGGCCGTTGGAGGTCCGGATAGTCGTTTCGCGAGAGGACGACAACGACGAGGATGAGGAGGGGAAAAGGCGAAACGCAGCGACAATGCAACGAAGAAGCTCCAGTAGAACAGTGGACCAGTGGACCAGTGGACCAGTGGACTAGTGAGTGGATCAAAGGCAGAGAATTAGAGGACAGAGGGCAGAGAGCAGGGGGCTTTGTAGATATTAGTGGATGATGACGACGGGAGATGCCCAGCCTTCCGAATTATTTGGGTATCAGCTATAGGTAGCTAGCGGGAGGAGGGAGGGAGGGAGGGACAATGCGGCAGCGTAATACCGAAGGAAATCCGTAGGGTGCTGTTTGGGGTGGAGGATTGGGGGGGTTGGAGGGAGGGAGCCTGCTGCAGGGCTTATCGTCTAGCGGATAATCACTGGCTGCAGGGAGAGTTGCGTTGTAGCATTCGCTGTAGAGCATGCTGTAGTCGTAAGAGTGCGCTGTGTGTGGGCTGTGACGTGCGCTGTAGGTACGCTGAGCTGTTTGAAACGGCCAGGCCCGTGCTCCGTTTGGACCGTCGAGACATCTGGCCAATAAGAGAACAGAACTTCTGCTGCCACCTGACTAACCGTTTTTAGACGGAAAACGGTCGTTGACATAAACAAAAACAAGAAAATGGGCAAAAAGCTGCTGAAGCCAATTGCTCTGGACAGCTTCTCACTCACGACAATCGACCATAGACGACAACGCCCACTGACGGCGCGCCGACGACAGCGACAACGACGACGACGGATACTAACCCACAGCAGCTTTTCAGTTTTCTTGTTCTTTTTCTCTTCTTCTAAGCCTTCGTTCTCCTTTTCTGGCTTGGCTTTCTATGAACTAGAGACGACTTGTGACGACGCGACCACGATAGGGGCGCAGAGAGCAGCAGCATCTGCACCTAATCTGTCTCTGACACACAGCAGAGAAAATCAAGGGGCTCACGGTCGCTGAGATGTCGTTCCGGGCGGCGGCGCCGCGACCTGCGCAGGGGCTGCAGACGCCACAGCGGCAGACAACGGCAGCTGCGAAGACCACGCCCAAGAACGCCGCGGCGGCCAAGGCTGCCGCCGTCACAGACAGCCCGGGCAACTGGCGGCATCCGCGGCTGGACGAAATCACCCGGCGGCGGGCGGCGAGCATGTTCACCGAGACCAACCTCAAGACTGCCGTATACAACGGGCTGGCGCTGGGCGCCGTGTTTGTGGCGCGGAACGCCACGGGCGCGCCGTTCAAGTATATGACCAAGATGTGCGTCTCTCCTTGTTTCCCCTTCTCTCTCTCACGCACACGCATACGCCATCTCTTTCGCTGCATGCTGCTTCTCTCCAATTTGGCTTGTTTTTTCTAACTCCCAGTAGTGCACACGACCTGGTCCCCGCGCAGTATAGCAGCCTCTTCGCCCTCGTGATCCAGCTCGTCCTGGCCGTCAACATCGTCCGCGCGCTGCTTCCGCTCTTCCGCCAGCCCGACACCCTGTCCGACATCCCCCTGACGCCCAGCCAGCGGAAGCTGCTGGGTCTGCCCGCCCTGAAGACGCCCACCAGCGCCGCCGCGGCCGCTGGCGGCTTCAGCACGCCGCCGCGCTACGCCCGCACGCCCTCGGGCTCGGCGGCCGGCTCGCCCGCGAGCTCGACCCGCGCCACGCGCGACAGCCCCGTCAGCTTCGCCGGCGCCTCGCCCATCGCCGGCAGCCCGCTGTACCCCAAGACGCGCAGCGCCGGCGGCGCCAGCGGCTCTCCCTTTGGCTCGCCCAGCGGCGGCAGCGCCGGCGGCAGCCCGTTCCAGTCTGCGCGGCGGTCGTCCTTTGGCTCGCCGGGTGCCGTCGGCAGCAGCGCCGGCGGGTCGCTGTTTGCAGACTCTACACTCTCGAGCATGCCCGGCACACCCAGCCCCACGGGCAAGCGCCTCAGCATGGGCCTCAACAACAAGTGGCTCTACGAGAAGGGCCGGCGGAGCTCCGGCGGCGGTCGCATCTACTGAAGGGCAGAGGAGAAAGAATGTAAGCATTTTTTTTGTGTTGTGCATACGGGATCCAATCCATTGCATTGTGTGCTGCCCGCAGCACGCCTTCCCAAGAAAAACTGTCGTGTGGATGACGGGACGGATGATACCTCCCCCCCTTGTATAGTATCGAGCCTGCGTACGGAGAAGAGCCAGGGCCAAGAGTGTGCCATCATAGCATCTGAGAGGTATTGTAGAATAGAAATGTATGATTTTACGCGTCCAATCTGTCTTGTCTGCCGTTGTTCTTGTCCCACTGCTGCTGCTGCTGCTACTGCTGCTGCTACTGCTGCGCTGAGCGCTGATTGATTCCAGCCAGATGCCCTTGTTAGTGGATTAGTGGATACTGTCTCAGATGGCACTGGGATTTAGAGGGTCTCACATTGCTAGCGAGACATGCTGTCAGGAGAGCGGCAGCCCGTATCCAGTAAGCGCCACAGCGAGTAATATAGGCTGGTTACAGCTGGTTATAGCTGGTTATAGCTGGTTATAGCTGGTTCTGGCCTGGCCAGGGCTGGTCCAAGCGCCATCGCCACTGCTGTGAGTGACGTAGCGTCAACTAAAAGCGGGCAGCGGTCTGGAACAGCGAGGGAAGCTAATTGCTGCCGAGAGCCTCTTCTCGTATGCCGTCAACTATTCACTACTACCTATTAACTACTTGCTATCTCCATTATCCGCTTACGTCTCCTCCCCTGCCGTCTCTCCCGTCGCCGATTGTCGATCAAAGCAGAGAGAGAAAACAAGAGATCAACATCGAAACAACAGCGACTAGCACAGGCAGTTGCTTGGTCATCTCTTGGGCATCCTCTCTCTCTCTCTCTCTTTCTCTCCCTCCCTCTCTCCCTCCCTCTCTCTCCGAGATAGCCTCCTCGGTCGCTGCCGTCGCCCTGTCCCATCCAACATGGGCGCCAGCGACTCGAAGCTGGTCTTCAAAAAGGGCATCTTCCGGCTGTCGGAGGAGCGCAATATTCCGGCCGATGACCCCTACTGGACGTCGGTGAGTCTCTGGTTCTTTGTTCTTTTTATTCTTCTACGTGGCCTATGCGACTTCCCCTTCCCCGGTGTCCGCCTGTGCCGATCTGCTGACGTGGCACGCGCTTGCCCTTAGTTCTGGGAACTGCCCGAGTCGCCCGAGGATGTCTTCAGCCTTTTCTCGCCCGCCGACATCCGCCGGGCCCGCGACACGGCGCTCGAGAACCTGGAGACGCTGCTGCTGACCGTGACGTCGCGGCTGTTCCAGCTGCGCCACCACCCGTCTTTTCCGGACCCGGAGCTGGCACCCGAGCGCGACGTGCTCAACTGCGTGCGCGTGCTGACGCGCGTGCTGCCCTATGTCTACGAGAAGGAGGCGCTGCAGGCCTGGGAGGAGCGCTTCTTCTGGGCGCCGCGGCAGCGGCCGAGGCAGCAGCAGCTGCGGGCCGCGTCCAGCGCCGGCAACGAGGTGCTGTTCGACGAGGCGGCCGACGGCAGCGGCCACGAAGACGGAAAAAGCGACAAGGACGGCGAGCAGCAGCAGCAGCAGCAGCAGCAGCTGGAAGACGCCCCGCCGCTGGGCGAGGAGCTGCTCGACACGCTGACGGACCTGCTCTTCTTCTCGGGCTTCACGGTGGCGCGGCAGCCGCACGGCCGGCCCAAGGTCAGCTACAGCATCTGGCAGAGCGGCGTGGGCTGCAACACGACGGCGCCCACGACCAAGGAGTACGAGAGCGCCCGCTGCGAGGTGCTGCGGCTGCTGCTGGCCCTCGCCAGCCCGCGCATGTACACGCCCCCCGGCGCCCTGCCGCCCCACGGCGTGCGCGCCCTGACCTACCTGGTCACCTGCCCGGACAAGCAGGTCGTCCTGTCCGTGCTGTGCTCGCTGCTCAACACCACCGTCAAGTACAACCCGGCCGCCTGGCGCGTCCCCTACAACACGCTCGTCTTCAAGGACCCCAAGCAGGTCCTCGTCACCTACGCCCTGCAGCTGCTGCTGGTCCTGCTGCTCTACACCGTGCCCGACGAGCCCTTGCCGGCGGCGTCAGCGCGAGGAGGAGGAGAAGGAGGAGGAGGCGGCGCCCCCCTCCCGCACGCGGCGCCGCCCCGCAACTACTACCGCCACTTCCTCGGCCGCCTGCACCGCCCTGCCGACTTCCAGTTCATCGTCGACGGCATGGCCCGCATCCTCCACCAGCCCCTGCAGGCCACCGCCGCCTACCTGCCCGGCACCCAGGCCCCCGTCCGCTTCGCCCCCGAGACCATCATGCTCTTCTGGGAGATCACCCAGTGCAACAAGCGCTTCCGCTCCTTCATCATCGACACCCAGCGCGTCCACGACTTTGTCGTCCTCGTCCTCTTCTACGCCCTCGAGAGCAAGACCGACCCCGCCCGCCAGGGCCTCGTCCGCATGTGCGCCTTCTTGCTGCAGACCCTCAGCGTCGAGAAGAACTTTGGCCTCCACCTCAACAAGCCCTTCGAGGGCCAGGACTCGCTCCCGCCCGTCGTCCGCATCCCCGGCTTCCGCGGCACCTACGCCGACTTTCTCATCCAGGTATGTCTGTCTTTTTTTTATTTTTTTTTTTATTTTTTTCTTTTGGCCTTCCTCCCCTTACTCACACCCAAGCCCAGTCCATCTACAGCCTCATCACCACCAGCCAGAGCAGGCTGACTGCCATCTATCCGGCGCTACTGGCCGTCATCAACAACATCGCCGCCTACGTCGAGGGGCTGAGCGCGCGCACGTGCTCCCGCCTGCTCCAGCTCTTCCACTCCATGTCCTCGCCGTCGTTCCTCCTCGCCAACGACACCAACCACAGCCTGCTGTGCTCGCTGCTGGAGGCGCTCAACGCCATCCTCGAGCACCAGTTCGAAAGTAAGGCTCTTCTTCTTCTCAATTGTTTTTACTTTTTTTTTTTTTAGGCCGATGATCCGTGAGTTGGAGCTACTTCATTTACTAACGTGGTTCTAGAAAACCCCCAACTCGTCTACGCCGTCATCAAGAACAGAAAGCGGTTTGAGGCGCTCCGCAACTTCACGTTAGAGAGCGGCCAGGAGGAGATCCAGCGTCGTATGCAGCGGCGAAAGGACGCGGCAGGGACCGGCGACGACTCGCTGACGGACCTGGGGTCGCGGCGCAGCTCGGTGGACAGCCTGCGGAGCCCGACAACGGCGCACCCATCTCACCACCACCCACTGCACCACTTGCGGCAGCCGCCGGCACTGAGCGACGTGGCCGAGGACGGCACGTTTGCCATTGGAGACGACGACGACGACGACGACGACAACAGTGACAACGACAACAGCGACGACGAGGAGGGCAACGCGCGGCCGACGCCGTCGCAGTCGAGCCGCAGCGAGAACCCGTCGCGGGCGTCATCCGTAGTGTCGGTGGAGGACGCGGTGCCGACGCAGCTGCGCGGCATGTCGGAGAAGGCGCGCGGCAAGCAGCCGGCGGGGGCGCTGAGCTTCTCGCGGCAGAACAGCACGACGAGCTTGGGTGGTGGTGCCTCCGCAGCAGGCGGCAGCACTGACAACCTAGGCCTATACAGCAGCAACAACGGCAGCAGCAGCAACCTCGTCGGCGGAATGGGCGGCGCTGGCGGCGGTGCGGGCGGCGGCTACTTTGAGCCCACGGCGCAGTGGATCGACAGCTGGCTGCCCGAGCTGCCGCTGCACACGGCGCTGGCCGTGATCCAGCAGGTGACGGCGCTGCTGCCGCGCGAGGACCTGGCGCCCGAGCCGGCGCCCGCCGCGCTGCAGCGGCTGCAGGCGGTGCGGCTGGCGGGCGTCGAGCCGTCGCCGCCCCGCGTGCACTCGTTTGAGTGGTCGCCGCTCGCCCTCGCCTGGTACGAGTCGCTGCTGTGGGGGCTCGTCTTCAGCGCCGAGCTGCAGGGGCTCAGCCGCGGCCTCGGCACCGTCGGCGTCTGGTCCGGCACTGCCGTCCGCCTCTTCCGCGTCGTCCAGGACGCCTCCCCGCAGGGTCCCTCGCTCACTTCGCCCCGCGGCGCCGTCGACGCCGTCGGCAGCAACATCGTCTCGCGCATCGGCCAGATCAACCTGCGCGGGACTGGCGGCGGTAGTGGTGCCGCACCAGCAGGAGCCGCACCGCCGCCGTCCCTCTCGAGAACGAACACGGCCGACAGCCTGACGGGCGGCGGCAGCAATCCCGGTGGGCCATAGACGCGCACGTGAAATCGTCTCAAGATAAGGGATGTACGATCTGAAATAGGAAAGTAGGGGGAGGCTTTATTCTTGAGAGCATCAGCGCTACTATGACAAGATGCAAGGGAAAACGTTGATTTTATTTATATCTTATCGTTTTATTTAGCGTATGCATACTCCGCAAAGTCCGTAGCATTCGCGAAAAGGAGTTTTAATGTACAGATATTCTACAAAGCAATACCGAGAGGCTCTCTGCACGAGAGGATCTATCTCTGATCTCGTTGTGAAACTGTGCAGTCGCAGCGGTGCTCAGGACACTATGCTGTAAAGAAGAGCACTATTACAGGGCAGTATTACAGGGGAGGCTCCACTAATGTGTCAGGCTGCATATTGGGGGCACTCTCAGCCTTAATTTAAAAGTGGGTCCACTGAAGCTCCATCAAAAAGCTACAATGTGGCCCTTTCGCCAGCAAGACAAAATAAATGGTCCGCGTAAATAGATCGTCACATGCGGTGACTTGCGCGACGACCAGCAGACTCAAAGCGATTCGAACTGGAAGAGGTGACGAGATCTCTTGGTTTTGTTCAGCTCGATTAGAGAATACAAAACAGGAGAAGGCAAGACAGCTGCAAAAGCCAGCCATCTGCTCGCAACAGCCGCAACTGGTCCTCCAGGGCCGGCGAGATCAATCCACCTCCTCTCTCCTCTCATTGAGCTACACCCCCCCTTCTCTCGCTCTCCTGCTCTTCAGCTCCCCATCGCCACCATGTACTCCTCTCTGATCCGCGCCCAAAATGTCTTTGGCTTTTTCACCACCGTCCTGACCGTCCTCGGCTGCCTGATCGCGGCCACCGACATGCTGCACGCGCGCACTCCCACCGCCACCGTGCGGTCTGCCGGTCTCCAAGTGTGAGTAGCGCCAGCCAGGAGAAAGACGCTTGTTTTTTTGTTTTCGGACACTCTACTGACACTGCGGAAACACAACACAGCGTGCGCGGTCGCCCCCACTACTACAGTCGGAAGAAGGAGGAGTACGCCGTGGTGCGCTTCCACATGGACGCCGACCTGTCGTCGCTCTTCACCTGGAACACGAAGCAGGTGTTCGTCTACGTGACGGCCGAGTGGGCCGATGCCAGCGCCAGCAACGCTACCGAGCCCGCCAACACCGCCGTCATCTGGGACAAGATCATCACCAGCCCGAGCTCCGACCACCTGGCCAACATCGGCCCGACAGCGCTGAAGAAGCTGCGCAAGAGCGCGGCCGGCAAGAGCATCGACCCGAGCCGGTGAGCACTCTTGTCTTTTTTTGCGCAAAAGAGCTTGCATTCTGCTTGCATTCTACTAACACACACTTGCAGAGGCGTCCTCCATCTGAAGAACCAGAAGCCCAAGTACCAGATCACGCACCCCAGCGGCAAGATCGCCGAGACCGACCAGGTCCGCCTGCGCCTGCACTACAACGTCCAGCCCTGGGTCGGCCTGTTGACGTGGAACAAGCACAACATTGTCGAGTCGCCGCTATGGACGCCGCTGGCCGGCGGAGAGAGCACGCCCTTCCAGCTGCCGGCCGTCGGCGGAAGCAGCGGCAGCAGCGGCAAGAAGACGCAGAAGGCGTCCGCGGGCTCGTCATAAAGGGTGAGAAAAAAAAATAAAAGGAAAGGAGAGGCTGTGGAGGAAGCATGGAATCCGGCTGGCTTGTTTTGTTTCTTGTGGGTTTCTCTTTGGCAGCATTGTAAACTAGGCAGGCAAACTTCCTATCGATTCGGCAGTAAAAGCAAAGACACGCTTTCAAAACATCTCGCAGAGCTAGCTACAGCTAGCCTGTTCTCCCGTAATATCATCTCATTGAAAACAGCAGCCGTGTGAGGCCAACCCACCCTCGCCGGCAATATGTGACAGGCTCTACTCCGTGCCAGCATCTGTGCGTTGAGCATTCATTATCCCTCGACTCTCGGATGGTCGTGAGAATCGCCTAATGCAGTGCTTTAGATAAATGTAAAAAGTATGCACATAGCATGCACAAGAACGTCCTCGTAGATGCAACAGCTGCTATGGCGATAATATTGCAGCAGTAGTTCCATACACCACCTCACGGCCACACGCGCCAACAGGCTAGGATGCCATCTGACCCAAGACTTCACTGCACCGAGGTTGGAGCCCAACTTTTGCTGATGCATGCACAGCGTAGTTCCATGATCTTTCATGCCCAACTTTTTGCACACAGTGAGCCCAATGGAGGCGGGATATATTGCCAGAGTCAAAAAACCTTGCTATTGATATTGTTCTTTCATCCGCTCAGTAACGGATAACTAGAAGCCACACTTTATCAAACTCTCGACCTCACTTGTCCCCTTCACAGCAATTTTGGGATAGCCAAGCATAATACTTCTCAACGCCGTCCTTCCAGAGAGCTGGCCAACTCCCGAGAGACACCCTCTAGTCCTAGGCGCCATGTGCAAAAATTTCTTCCGTCGATATGTATGCGGCGAATGTGGTGACTTGGTCAAGACGAGCAACGAGAGTATCCGATGTGACAAGTTTACCAAGCTAGGCTACTGCGATGGGATGGTAACCAATGCCCCCACCGAGACGGTGACGATACCGAAGGGTTTCGCTGACAGTTGTACCAAGTGTTGAAGAGGAAGAGATATACGATGATCTGTAGCTGGTTGCGATGAATAGAGATTTTGGTCAACCCATGTACAACTCAGATACCGACATAGAGTATTACAACTCATGTGCTAAAAACCGCCTACTTCCTTCTCTTCTCGGCTGCGTCCAACGAGGAAGGAAGTGATGCTTGCACTTACAAGTACTCTGCATCTCATTCAGCGTTGTAATAGCGCAGCCTCTCCTATGTAAATACAGCGCATAAAAAGGTACGCCACTAGTACTTACATGCGACGGCAACTCGTTTTTCCGTCGCCGGCAGGACCCCGCTACGCGCGGACTAGGCCTCCATCGTCGTTGCTCTGCCACACGGCTCCACTACTTCAAGGCTAGTTCCGTTTTTGTGGGTGAGTCGGTCGCATCGCCTCGCCGGCGTTTTTGCCATCTTCACGATCCGTTCTTTTTTTTTTGCTTTCTGGGTGTTTTATAGGGTTTCCGTTTTTGTTGTTTGCCTTTCGAGGACAAGCCCCATATACTTACTCTTCTTATCCTTGTTCCTCCGTATACTTTTCAGTATACGCCCTTGTGTCTGCGCTGTCAAGCGAGCGGGTGATACCGTCCGATTGAGGCCCACGACCACAGACGTCAAAAAAGCGACAGGTGGCATATCCTCCTTCCTAGTCGCCCGTTCTCTATTCGTATTTCTTGTTTTCCTTTCTTGTTTTCTCGTTCTCTTCTCTTCTTCTTCGTTTCTTTTCGTTTCCTTCTTTTTTCTTTCTCAGCAACCCCAGAACACAACACATACACACACACACACACTTCCAAGATGGGTGTGCCCAAATTCTTCCGCTGGCTCTCGGAGCGGTATCCGGCCATCTCCCAGCTGATCGCCGAGAATCGCATCCCCGAGTTCGACTGCCTCTACCTCGACATGAACGGCATCATCCACAACTGCACCCACTCCGACTCAGACGACGCCATGTTCCGCCTGAGCGAAGAAGAGATGTTCATACGCATCTTCAACTACATAGAGCACCTATTTGGCAAGATCAAGCCCAAAGAGATGTTCTTCATGGCCGTCGACGGCGTCGCCCCCCGCGCCAAGATGAACCAGCAGCGGTCACGCCGCTTCCGCACCGCCCTCGACGCCGAGGTCGCCCGCAAAAAGGCCATCCAGGAGGGCAAGCAGCTGCCCACCGAGGAGCCCTTCGACAGCAACTGCATCACCCCGGGCACCGAGTTCATGGCCAAGCTGTCCACCCAGCTCCAGTACTTTGTCAACAAGAAAGTCAGCGAGGACAAGGAGTGGCAGCAGTGCAAGATCGTCCTCTCGGGCCACGACGTGCCCGGCGAGGGCGAGCACAAGATCATGGAGTACATCCGCAACGCCAAGGCCCAGAAGAACTACAACCCCAACATGCGCCACTGCCTCTACGGCCTCGACGCCGACCTCATCATGCTCGGCCTGCTGAGCCACGACCCCCACTTCTGCCTGCTGCGCGAGGAGGTCACCTTTGGCCGCCAGTCGCGCGCCAAGTCCAAGGAGCTCGAGCACCAGAACTTTTACCTCATGCACCTGTGCATCGTCCGCGAGTACCTCGAGCTCGAGTTCCAGGAGCTCAAGCTCCCCGCCGCCCTGCCCTTTCCCTTCAACATGGAGCGCGTCATCGACGACTTCATCCTCATGGCTTTTTTTGTCGGCAACGACTTCTTGCCCAACCTGCCGCGCCTCCACATTAACGAGGGTGCCCTGGCCACCATGTTCGCCATCTACAAGCGCGTGCTGCCGCGCTGCACCGGCTACATCAACGAGGGCGGCACCGTCAACCTGCAGCGCCTCAGCCTGCTGCTCGAGGAGCTGTCCAAGGAGGAGTTCCGCTTCTTCGAGCACGAGATCGAGGGCGAGAAGTGGTTCCAGGCCAAGCTGATGAGCCACGCGCCCACCGGCGAGGGCCTGACCATCGCCTCCGATAAGAAAAAGGGCGGCGGCAGGCACCGCCACCACGGCAACGCCAACGGAAACGGCGTGAGCAGCACCAGCGGCAGCAACACTAACAGCTACGCGCCCACGCCCACGCCCGGCGGCGCTGCAGCCGCCACCAGCGCCGCTGCCAACGGCCGCGGCAAGCTGGTGCTTACCACCTTCCAGAAGGAACTCTGGAAGAACAAGATCCGCAAGTTTGTCGGCAAGCCCACCAAGCAGCCCTTGGACCTCGGCGCCGACCTCAAGGCGGAAGACCGCAAGTTTGTCCAGGATCTGGCAGACAGTCTGAGAATCGACTGGCGCACAGACGAGGACAGCCAAGGCAACCGCCACCTCATTCTGGCCTTCCCCGCGAGCCGGCTGGCACCCCAGAACGGGAAAGCCGGCGGCGGCGAAGGCGAGGATGAAGACGACGACGAGGACGAGGAAGAGGAGGCCCAGCTGGCCCTGTTCCGCGTCATGAAAAAGTACGACACGGCGGACGTCGCCGACGTCTCGCCCGAGGAGAGCCGCGAGGCGCTGGAGAAGCTGTACATGCTCAAGTTCCAGCAGTGGAAGGACAAGTACTACCAGGACAAGTTCACCTGGCCGGACGCCGAGCTGGGCGGCGAGGTGCGCAAGCTGTGCGAGAACTACGTGCAGGGCCTGCAGTGGGTGCTGTACTACTACTACCGCGGCATCGCGTCGTGGCCCTGGTTCTACCAGTACCACTATGCGCCGCTCATCTCTGACGTCATCAAGGGCCTGGGCGCCGACCTCAACTTCAAGCTGGGCCAGCCCTTCCGGCCCTTTGAGCAGCTCATGGGCGTGCTGCCCGACCGCAGCAAGAAGATCGTGCCCACCGTGTACTGGGGCCTGATGACGGACGAGACCTCGCCCATCATCGACTTTTATCCGCGCGACTTTGAGCTCGACATGAACGGCAAGAAGATGGAGTGGGAGGCCGTCGTCAAGATCCCCTTTATCGACGAGCGCCGCCTGCTGGACGCCATGGCGCCCAAGAACGCGCTGCTGTCCGATGACGAGAAGGCGCGCAACGAGTTCGGCGCCCCCATCGCCTTCACCTTCCAGCCGGATGCCGACTTTGTCTTCCCGTCGTCGCTGACGGGCATCTTCCCGGACATCCCGCACTGTCGCTGCATCATGAACTTTTTCGAGCTGCCGCCAACCGAGGGCCTCGAGTTCCTGCACGGCCTGACCGATGGCGCCCTGCTCAACGTGTCGGCGCTGGCCGGCTTCCCCAGCCTGGCCACGCTGCCGTACACGGCAACGCTCGGCTACCACGGCGTCAATGTGTTCCAGCAGGAGAGCCGCAACGCGAGCATGGTGGTCAACCTGTCCGAGTCCGAGGCCCGCGCCAAGGTGGAGGCGGCCAAGCTCAAGCTGGGCCGCCGCTGCCACGTGGGCTACCCGTTCCTGCAGGAGGCCAAGGTGGTGCGCGTGTCGGACGAGCTGTTCAGCTACGCGCTGGACGACGCCGGCGCCGTCGTGCAGACGCCACACGGCGGCAAGGAGATCGACCGGTGGCAGTCTAAGGCGCGCGGCATCGAGGAGACCTACAGCAAGCGGCTGGCCATCCTGACGGGGCCCGTGGAGGCGCTGGTGCACGTGCACATGCTCAAGGGCCTGATCAAGACGGACGACGGCGCCACCATCAAGGAGTACGCCGAGAACCTGTCCATGGAGACGGACTACGCGGCGCAGGTCGTCGTCGACGCGGTCGTCAACGAAGACGCGCGCTTCATCGAGCGCGCCGCCATGCCCATCGAGGAGGAGTTCCCCGCGGGGTCGCACGCCTTCTACCTGGGCGACTACGCCTACGGCCGGCCGCTGGGCATCGTGGGCCACGGCGGCAAGAACCGCATGGACGTGCTGGTGTCGGTGCTCAAGGACAAGGAGCCCGACTTTGCCCACGGCATCGTGCTGCGGGCGGAGCGCGCCAACCGCTACCAGCCGTCGTACGCCGTGGCCCGGGCGCTGGAGCTGCACCCGCTGTCGCTGAGCAAGATCACGTCGTCCTTCTTTGTGTTCTCCGTCGGCGGCCTTAAGGTGAACCTGGGGCTGAACCTCAAGTTCGAGGCCAAGAAGCAGAAGGTGCTGGGCTACTCGCGCAAGTCGGGCACGGGCTGGGAGTTCAGCACGCCGGCCGTGGCGCTCATCGCCCGCTACATGGTGGCGTTCCCCGACTTTTTTGCGGGGCTCAAGCACCTGCCGCAGAACCGCGACATCAAGGACACGGACATCTGGCCGGACGCGACGGCGGCCGCCGCGCGCGTCAAGGAGATCGGCGCCTGGCTCAAGACGCAGGAGACGAACCGCCTGGAGCGCGTGCCGCTCGACGCCGAGCAGCTCGACTCGGTGGTCGTCGAGCAGCTGGCCGCCGCCGCCGACAGCGCCCACCTGGCCACGGCGGCAGCCGAGGCGCGTCCCATCAAGAACGTGCCGCGCAACGCCGTGCTCAAGCCAGCCGATGCCGAGCAGCGCCTGGGCAACCAGCACTTTAAGCTGGGCGACCGCGTCGTCTACGTCCAGGACTCGGGCAAGGTGCCCATCGCCGCCCGCGGCACCGTCGTCGGCGTTAGCCGCACCGCCACCACCAAGCTGCTCGACGTCGTCTTCGACACCACCTTTATGAGCGGCACCACCCTCGGCGACCGCTGCCCCCCCTTCCGCGGCCAGATGGTCCCGGCCTCGTCTGTGCTCAACCTCACCGACCGCCAGGTCGTCGCCGGCTCCCGCGCCGCCATCGAGCGGCGGCCCGCCGCCGCCGCGACCGCGACGACGCTCACGGCCAGCGGTGCCGGGGCTGCCGCAAAGAGCGGCATCCGCCAGTACCGCGACGCGCCCGCGCCCGCGCCTCTGCAGGGCACGTGGCGCGGCGCCGTGAACGGGGGGAGCGGCAGCCGCGGCAAGGGCGGCGCCGGTGCAGGCACGGCTGGCGCACGTCCTGGGTCAAACTTGCAACATAGCAGCCTTGTGTACCGGCCAGGACCCGACGGCCAGCAGCAGCAGCAGCAGGGCGGCGGTGGTGGCCGTGGCACGCGTGGTGGACAGCACAACAACCACCGCGGAGGAAAAGGCCATAACAACGCTCAGGGAGGCGGCGGCAATAACAGCGGCAGCAGCAACAGCGGCAATGCCCAGCCGGCACAGCCGCAGTCCTACAATGCCGTGCCGCCGCCGTCCAGCCTGGACCCGAGCCGCGGCAGCGGCGGTCGCGGCCGCGGTCGTGGGCGCGGCGGCAGAGGCCGCGGCGGAGGCGGCGGTGGTCCCAAGCAGCAGCAGCAGCAGCAGCAGCAAGGCGGCAAAGGCAACCATGCCGGCGCGGCCGTTCATGCGTAAAGCGTGACTGCTCGTTGTCTTTCTCTTTTTTTTTTTCTTCTTCTTGGTTGAGAGCTATAGCGGATATGTTATGATGTCCAACTGGAAAACTTAACGAATGTCTACTTTTTATGGGATCAAAATGAGATGGTACTGGGAAATGGAAAGGAGAAGAGCAAAGAAAGCAACCCGGCGGAACCGGGAAAAAGGGGTTTTTTGTTATAGAATTTTTCCCCTGGAGCATTCTATCATGTACTACTAGCGCGGGCGCCCATGCTTGTCATATATATGCATGAAGCTTCTTTCTGGTTTCTGTTAATACCAAAACAGTTCGCATCTTATACAGCTATGTGCAACACTGATGTCTTCTTGATTTCTACTCTGAAAGAGAGTCCTCTGAATTTCTTGCACATGAAGTTTCACGTGATGTTGCAGGTGGCTGAAACTCCTCCAATAGGCACCCCACGGTCTGTGCCGCGTTGGGCGCCGCCACAGCCTTACCATAGAGGATCTCCGATGAGTATGATGATGCTTCCATCTCGGTTCAATCTGCCCGCCTAAAAGCATGTTTGTTCTGCACATTCGGTATTCTCTTTAATAATGCTGGCATCGAGCCCGATGGTGACCCTTTTATCCACTTGACGTCGTCCAGAAACGAGCCTCAACCCCGGCTTCAAACCATGCGGCTGTTAGAAGAGTGCAGCGACGGCAAGTTTCAGCTGACAAACTTTGTCACTGATATACCTAGATATGCCATACTGTCGCACACATGGGGCCCCGACACCGAAGAGGTTTCCTACAGAGATGTAGTTGACGGCACGGGGAATGACAAGAAAGGCTACGACAAAATTAAATTCTGCGCAGCACAAGCAAGACGTGATGGGCTGCGATATTTCTGGGTGGACACTTGTTGCATCAACAAAGCAGACAACACCGAGCTCTCCACAGCGATTATATCCATGTTCCGTTGGTACCAAAATGCCGACCGATGTTATGTGTACCTGTCGGACATCTCAGCCCCCGAAGATAAGGATGATGGCTTGCAATCTTCTGTGCGCACATGGGAGCTGGCGTTTCGAGAGAGCAGATGGTTTACGCGAGGCTGGACGCTCCAAGAGCTTCTGGCACCAGCGTCAGTCGAGTTCTTTACGAAAGATGGTCGGCGGCTGGGCGACAAGAGAGCTCTCGAGAGCCAGATCCACGAAATAACAGGGATTGCCCCCCTTGCTCTTCAGGGAGGCAACTTAAAGCAGTTCGAAGTTCTCGAGCGTTTCAAATGGGCAGAGAACCGGCAAACCACCTGCGAGGAAGATTTGGCGTATTGTCTTCTAGGTATTTTTGGTATTTCCATGCCGGTCTTGTACGGCGAAGGAAAGGAAGCTGCACAACACCGGCTCAAAACTGAAATTGCCAACGCTGCAAATCCCAACTCTCTAAAAGGTATATTACCTACTTTTTTTTTTTTTGTCTTTTAAAGACCGTCGTTATTAATTACTTAAAAGCTCGCAATTATACATGGATGGTGCCATTCGAGCAAAATCCAATGTTCATTGGCCGCGATTCGGAATTGAAAAGACTCCGTCAAGCTTTGTTTACGGGACCTCGCACAGCAAAGGTTGCAGTCGCCGGGCTCGGCGGAGTCGGCAAAACGCAACTTGTTCTTCAACTGGTGTGCCGAATGCGCGAAGAAGATGAAAACTGCTCCGTGATCTGGATCCCCGTAACGAGCAGGGAGAGCCTCGAGCAAGCATATCTCAATGCTGCGAAGCAACTTGGCATACCCGGCTGGGACAGTAACAAAGCGGATGCGAAAAAACTGGTGCAAGATCACTTAAGCAACGAAAACGCAGGCCGGTGGTTGCTGATATTCGACAACGTCGATGACGTTAGTATATGGGTTGACAAGTCGATGCCAGAAACTAGTCGTTTGATTAACTATCTCCCAAAAAGCCGTCGTGGATCTATTATCTTCACAACACGGGACAAGAAAGGAATTGTCAAGCTTGTTGGCTCAAACGTAATAGAAATGTTGGAAATGAACGAAGATGGTGGCAAGCGGCTATTACAAAATTATCTCGGCAACAAAAGCCTTTTTATTGAGCAAGATGTTGTGACAACATTGCTCGCCCGGCTCACTTACCTCCCGCTGGCGATTGTCCAGGCTGCAACATATATAAACGAAAATGAAATAAGCGCAGAAGATTATCTATCGTTGTTGGACGAGCAAGAAGAAGACGTGATAGACCTTCTTAGCGAAGATTTCGAAGACGAATGGCGGTACCATGACATAAAGAACCCAGTGGCCACTACCTGGCTTATCTCTTTTAAACAAATCCAACAGCGCGACCGTCTAGCAGCGGATTACCTGGCCTTTATGGCTTGTGTAGATGCCAAAGATATACCACAATCACTTCTTCCGCTGGGCGTTAAACGAAAGACAGAAACGGACGCGATGGGCACGTTGCAGGGTTATTCGTTTATTACCAAGCGGTTCATAGATTCGGGCTCGATTATAAATATCCATCGACTAGTACATCTGGCCATGAGGAACTGGCTCCAAAAAGAAGGGCTGTTGCAAGACTGGACCAGAAGAGTTATTGCAAGGTTAACAGAAGTGTTAAACGACGCCGACCATGAAAATAGAACAACGTGGAGGTTATATATGCCGCACGTCTATTACACGCTCGGATCGAACCTCACTACCGAAGATGAAAACAAACTTGATCTACTATGGAACTATGGACGATGTCTCCATTTTGACGGACGTTATAATGAAACAGAAACGTTATATAAACAAATAGTAAAAGTTCATAAGACGAAGCTCGGACCAGACCATCCCGACACGCTGACGAGCATGGCCAACCTTGCAACGGCGTTTTATAGTCAAGGCCGATGGAAGGAGGCCGAGAAGCTATATGCGCAAGTAATAAAGACTCGCAAGACGAAGCTTGGGCCAGACCATCCCGACACGTTGACGAGCATAGGCGACCTTGCATCGACGTACAATAGTCAAGGCCGATGGGAGGAGGCCGAGAAGCTGGAGGTGCAGGTAATGGAGGCTTACAAGACGAAGCTTGGGCCAGACCATCCCGACACGCTGACGAGCATGGCCAACCTTACATGGACGTACAATAGTCAAGGCCGATGGGAGGAGGCCGAGAAACTGGGAGTGCAGGTAATGGAGGTTCGCAAGACGAAACTTGGGCCAGACCATCCCGACACGTTGACGAGCATGGCCAACCTTACATGGACGTACAATAGTCAAGGCCGATGGGAGGAGGCCGAGAAGCTGGGAGTACAGGTAATAGAGGCTCGCAAGACGAAGCTTGGGCCAGACCATCCCGACACTCTGACGAGCATAGGCGACCTTGCGTCGACGTACAATAGTCAAGGCCGATGGGAGGAGGCCGAGAAGCTGGAGGTGCAGGTACAGTGAGAAGTCATAAGTTTCAATCCAATTTGAAGTATCAAATTCGGAGCTAAACCGTATTAGGCAGTAAAATACCGCTCATAATACTTTCGAACGTAGTATCTTTTTCGTGTAAACAAAAACAAAAACAATCACCACAATAGCAAAATGGGACGTGGCAAAGAGTTCTCGCCTCAAATGCGAGCACGAATATGTGAGCTTTCGGCTTTGAAAATCAGTCATGCTCGAATTCACAAGATACACCCTGAAATCCCACTTGGTACAATTAAGACGACAATACGAAGTCAATCAATTCGAGACAATCACCAATCGCGACCGCGATCTGGAACACCGCGAAAAATATCCGAAGAACAACGAGATCAAATATACGATACAATCACGTATATTAATCCTCACATCTCTCATAAAGATCTTTTGGATTCAGTCGATAATGTCGTTAAAGAACGAGCTCTTCGTACTCTTCTCAAAGATCTCGGAAAACGAAAATGGCGTCAATTGAAACGACCACAACTGAGTGCAGAACACGCTGCTGCTCGACTTGTTTGGACTAAGCAGTATGAACACTTCACAGAAGAGCAATGAAGGAAAGTCAAATGGACTGATGAATGTACAGTTGAGAGAGGTATCGGAGTACGATCAGTCTGGACATTTAATCGACCATCAGAACAACTTGTACAACACGATATTCAAGAAGTGAGAGGTACCGGAAGAGGAGTAAAAAAGATGTTTTGG
>NTMA01000176.1:1864-19439 GCA_002917075.1 Hawksworthiomyces lignivorus
CCTGATGGCCCTATCTGTGGCTTCTTCCCTGCTTCTCGCCTTCCCAAGCTGACTTGTCCGTTTCCCTCCCTCGATAGCCTCCGCCGGCGCTTTGAGCAGAACCAAGAGGACTGCACATTCACCGTCCTCGCCCTCCTGCCGACCGTCACCACCAACGTCCTCGAGGCCATGAACACCGAGGCCATCACCTACCAGATCCAGCACATGAAGTCCGCCACGGGCGCCGCCGCCGCGAGGAGCGTCAAGAGCGAGGGCGCCGACTCCGTCAGCCCGCCCAGCATCGCCGACACCCTGCTGACCGAGGACGAGGGCCGGAGCATGGTCAGCCTGCAGAGCGAGAGCGGCGTGCACGCCAGCCAGGTCGCCCTGCCGGGCCAGGCGCCCACCAGCAGCCCCTCTGCGGCTGCTGCTGCTGCTGCTGCGGCTGGTCCCGGCGCGGACCTGCCACAGGACGGGGCGCAGGCGGCGCCGGCGAAGCGCAAGACCAAGCGCCAGCTCTGGGACGACCTGACCATCAGCTGTAGGTTTTTTTTTTTTTTTTTACTTTTCTTTTCTGTTTATGATTCATTTCAACGACCTCGCGCTTCTGTCTCCTGTTGCGAGCAAACCTGCTGACTGTGCCAGCCATCACCCGCGCCTACACGCTCCTGTATACGGTGGGCCTGCTGGTGATGCTCACGCGCATCCAGCTCAACCTGCTGGGGCGGCGCAGCTACCTGTCGAGCGTGGTGTCGCTGGCGACGGGCAGCGCGCAGGCGACCATCAGCCTCGAGAACAACGACGACGACAGCCTCCTCCTGCAGCAGCAGCAGCAGCAGCAGCACGCCCTGGGCAACAGCGCCGACTTTGAGGTCAACCGCAAGTACCTGGCCTTTAGCTGGTGGCTGCTCAACCGCAGCTGGGCCGACCTGGCCCGCCGCGTCGAGGCCGCCGTGCGCGCCGCCTTTGGCCACCTGAGCCCGCGCGACCTCGTCACCCTCGACCAGTTTGCCGACCTGACGCGGCAGGTCCGCCAGACCGTCGAGCAGAGCCCCGTCTTGCCAGGGGAGCAGCAGAAGCAGCAGCAGCTGCTGCTCGCCGCGTCCGTCGTGCTCGTCTCCGCGCCGCCGCCGCCCCCGGAGCCGGCTTCCGCCGCCGCTACCGCCGCTACCACGGCCTCGCGCTGGCTGCCGCTGGTCCTCCCCCCGCCCGGCATGGAAGACTACGTGCTGCGGGAGTCGGGCATCCTGGCCGACAGCGCGGCAGAGGCCGCCGCGTTTGAGCCGATTGGTCAATCCGAACAAGCCGTGCCCGGCCGGTCCGCGACCCCGGCGCAGGCCGCGGCGCTGCGGCGCATGCTCGACGAGACGGCCGACCTGGTGGAGGCGCCGACGTTTGGCCACGTTCTCGGCCGGCTGCTGGACGCCGGCTTCGCCACGCTGCTAGAGCGCAAGATCGCGCCGGCCGCCTTTGACCTGCCGCCGGCCGTGTTCGGCAGCGGCAGCGGCGGCGGCGGCGGCGGCGGCAGCGAAGAGGAAGAGGCCAGCCCCGAGCTGGCGCGCCTGCGCCGCGAAAAGGCCGTGCAGCTGCCCAAGGTGCTCTCCGTGCTCACGCGCCAGGCCCACGCCGTCGGCGGCGGCCTGCCCAACGAGTACCTCCAGGAGATGGAGGCCGTCCGCGACCTCGAGGCCTTTGCCGCCGTCGTCTACTCCAGCAACTGGGAGAGCGAGATCCGCGACGACGGCCTGCTCGCCTCCGACTCCGCCGACGCCGCTGCTGCTGCCGACACCGCCGCTGCCGCCACCGCCGCCATGGCCGCCTCGGAGGACGCCGCCGCCGCCGCGCGCGCTGCGCCGCCTGCCGAGTCCATGGTCGACGAGTCGCTCATCATGGTCGACCCGGCCTACAGCAGCCTGGAGAGCGCCTGGGCGCGGGCCGTGGACAGCCAGTAAAAAAATAATAAAAAAATAATAAAAAATAATCTTGGGAAGGAAGACGGGAAACGCCAAGGGGGAGAGGGGAAGCACACGCGGCGGTTCCTTGACCTTATGGTTTTCCCCCCCGCACGGGAGCATCTCACCACGTGGAGGCAGAGAAGATAATGAAAGAGCAAAAAAGAAATAAATCAAAATTTATCAAAGGAAAAGGAGAAGCAAAACAAAGGACAATCACTCGAGAGGACATCTGAAAGCATTCGAGCATTTGGAATACGGAACATGGCGATGGATTTTCCTCTTCCTCCGTTTTTTGAAACTGTAGAATATACAAACGCCGTAAACTATATAGATACCATGTGTTTCTTAATATGACCCGGAGATTTGGATGGTACAATACTTTCTGCCAAATTTGTCCTTTCTTTTTTTTTATCTAGAACCGTCCTCGCTCCCCGGTCAGAGCAGACCACGCACAAACTGGTCCAGCCCCAGCTCAAACAGCTCGTTCTTGACGCCCTCCCCGCCGGCATGCTCCACGGGCGACAGAGGGTTTTTTACCACTGGTCTCGGTCAGCAGAGCCAATCGCAACAGCGGCAACAATGAAGATAGCGACAATGATCGAGGGAGGGGGGGGGAAAAGAGGAGGCCTCGCTGATGCTCCCTAGGCGGCACGCCCACTTACCGTACTCGACCCACAGGTTGATGTAGATCTGGTGCAGGACGTTGCGCATGCTCAGCACGCCCATGTCCGTCAGCATGACGAAGCGCAGGTTCGTCGGCGTCTCGTAGTAGTGCAGCTTGTACTGGCCGGTGCGGAAGCTGATAAAGGCGTCGTCGTCGCCGCCCAGCTTGCGCACCATGTTGCGCAGGGAGAAGACGGTGCCGAAGATGAGCTTGGCGTCGTCCTTGGACGTCACCGACGCCGACGCCGCCGCGCCGCCCCCTAGCCGCTTCGCTCCGGGCCCGCCGCCTGCCGCGCCGCCGCCCAGCGCGTCCAGCCAGTGCTTGGTGTAGATGCATTCCGCTAGAGAAGAGAGTGGTGAGCAAGAGAGCGGTCAGCAATTTCAGGCAGCGCCGCGCACGCAGGCGCGCGGGGTCTGCAGAGCGGGAAACGTACTGTGCCGGTCGAATATGAAAAAAGAGTAGACCGCCATGGTGTGCTGGCGCTCCTCCGCCTCCCCCCCTCCAGGTCTGGTGGTCTGTCTGCCGGTGAAAGGAGGTGGGATGTGCGATGGTAGAGGGAACGGCCAGCCGTAAGATCGTCAGCACTTCTGGAGCCTTTTTTTTTTTTAGCAGCCCCTGTCCTGGGGATTCTCTCTGCCCCCTCTGTTCTCTTCTACGCTTGTTCTCTGCTGCGTCGTCTCTGTGAGGATCTCGGCCAAATTAGTATGCGCAGCACCGAGCTCGTGCAAGAATTGTGGTCTGGCTGCAGGCTTGAGAGCTGCTGTTGATGTTGCACAATGCATTACCTCTCCCCCATATTGCACTGTCGGTGCAATTATCCCCGTTAGGAACCAAGCTCTGAAATATGCGTTTATCCACACCGCAGCAGGGCACAGGCCAGGCCGAAGCTGCCAAATATGGGCCGCCTCCCCAAACCACTAGCCCCAGCAGCCTCTCCCTACGCTTACAGCACAATATACCGTTTTATAGCGCACTAAGCCTATAATGAGACCAAGCGCCCTGTCAAGCTCAAGCTGCGGATGCTTTCCTGCTGCGTCAGTTGTCAATTCCCGCGACTTCAGCCTTACTGCCATGCATGCCGAGATCGACTTTGTCCGGCATATATTTATCACGCACTGCGTAAAGGGCGACGCCCAGCAGGGGCATTGCGTAAAAGCCTACAAACAGAGCATGAGACTACAGGTTGTGAAGCACAGCAGCACGACCTCTGCGTTTTGTATTTAGCAGCGTCTGCAGGCAGTGGACTGTCACTCCTTGGCTTCGCTTTCTCATGCTTCCTTGTGCCTGGCCTTTTCGCTTGATTCTGTCTCGCCTAGTGTCTGTCCTTATTTTTGTCGTCTCCCTTTCCCTTCTAAGCGATGAAATAAGATCGAGATGCAGAAATACACATATTCTCATGCATACTCATACGAGCCCACACAAAATCACAAAAGTAAATAGAACACGATCTCGAAAAGATGCTGAAACTCGAGCGTCCAAAAGAGAGCCAAATTGGGCTTGCGCTTTTAGTTACAGGCGGCTTATCAGGCTTGCGTTTTCTGCGGCGTGAGTGGTCAGCTCGCTCAGCTTGCCCGAAATCGAAAGAGAAAAACGAAAACGAAAAGACTGCCCGAATCCATCCCACCCCATTTGAACCCCCCTCAAGTGGTTCCTGGATCATATTTTCTGGAAGCGCCCTCCATATGTTGTAATTTTGCTCTTTGGCTTTAGCCTTCCTCGTGTCTGCCTTTCCTTCATGTCTGCGCGTCTGCTCCAGCTTCCCCTCCGCCATATTATCGTTCGCTTCGCAGTCCGCCCTCATCGTCTCTCTTCCGTGTCACCCCCGCCCTGTCCACCGCCCACCTTTCCTGATCGACAATGCAGTCCGTGGACGACGCCCCGGCCAGCGCGCCGCCTGCCACCCGCGACAGGCCGTCTCTGGCGTCAAAAGCTGCCCCCTCTGCCAGCGACCCCGCCTCCGCACAAACTACCGCCGCCACCAGTCCCCCGTCTTCGCCATCTGCCCAGCTTCAAAACGGCGGGGCCTCTTTTCTGTAAGTGCTTGTAATTCTAGCGAGGAGAAAGAAGAAGAAGAGGAAGAAGCTGCAGCAACCAAGGCACGTCCTCCCCCAGGAAGGGTCCCCATGTCTCTTGTGGTGGATGGAGCTCCACCTGCGATCGATCAATGGCCCCAAGACACGCAGAAAAAGATCAGGAAAGCGCAAATTCCTGGGAGAGCCAACGGGCTACCCCGTTTCTGCGGGGCCGCGTGGCAGTGCAAAATCCAAGGAGACCATCATCGTCCTTCCGCATGCATGCGCACACCCTTACCCCATATAAGGTGTATAAGGCGTATCAGGCGTATCAGGCGTATTAGGCGTATCAGGCGAAGGGGGATGGGGGTGTATGCTTTCCAAAAAGTGGTCTCTTTCAGGCGCAGACACATTCTGATTCGGGCGCTCTCTGCACTGCGATCCTCTTGCCTCTAGATCGGCTCCCACCCTTCCCGCATATCAAAGCCCCATGAGACAGCACCGGCGGACGCCTTCCCAGCATCGCGAAGTCAAGGTGAGCAAAAACAAAGCCGCGCTTTCTCTGTGGCAAGCAATCTCGGCTGCGCAATTTTTCAGAGTGCAGCACGCGCGCCAGAGTCTCCAAAACGCTCCCAGATCTGACCAAAAAATATAGGTGACCCTCAATGCCGTGTCGGAATACGCCGACGACGACGACGATGGCCTTTCACACCACAAGATCAACCAGTACAGCATCAAAAGGCTGATCGGTCAGGGCTCGTATGGCTCCGTCCACCTGGCTACTGATCAGTATGGTAAAGAATATGTCAGTGCTGGCTTTGGTCTTCCCCCCTTTACTAGGACGGATGTGCCTTAAATTTTGGTGCTAATACAACCCGGCAGGCAGTCAAGGAATTTTCCAAGATGCGGCTGCGCAAGCATGCCCGCTCCAACATCATGAAGCACGGCCCCTTTCGCGCCGCCCGGCCACCAGGCCAGGCTGGGCCAGATGCCTCCCTTGGCCCCTCGGCAAAGCTCAACAGCCAAGCCCAGGCCGAGGCGAAAGACGCCCTCTTCTTCATCCGCAAGGAGGTTGCCATCATGAAAAAACTGAACCATCCGAACCTTGTGGAGCTCATCGAGGTTCTCGACGACCCGGAGGAGGACTCCCTCTACATGGTTCTCGAAATGTGCAAAAAGGGCGTCATTATGGACGTCGGCCTGGGGAAGACCGCCAAGCCATACGACGCAGAGGCCAGCCGCTACTGGTTCCGGGACCTGGTGCTGGGCATCGAATACCGTGAGCAGATTCACCATCATTTTTTTTTCTCAAGGCAAGATTAGCTCACCATGCGCCACTGCGCTCTAGTCCATGCACAGAACATCATCCACCGGGACATCAAGCCGGACAACCTGCTGATCACAGAGGATGATGTGCTGAAGATTGCCGATTTTGGCGTCTCTGAAATTTTCCAAAAATCAGACCAGATGCGCACCAGCAAAACAGCCGGCTCGCCCGCCTTCCTGCCGCCTGAGCTCTGCGTGTCCAACCACGGCGATGTGTCCGGACCGGCCTGTGATATCTGGGCCATGGGTGTGACGCTTTACTGTCTCCGCTACGGCAGGATTCCCTTTGAGCGGGCAAATATACCCGATATTTACGACGCCATCAACAATTCCGCCGTAGAGCTGCCCGAGGGCGAAGACGAGGTCTTTGTGGACCTGATACACAAGATCCTCGAGAAGGACCCAAGCAAGAGAATCACGATGGCTGAGTTAAGGGTATGGGCAATCTGCAATCTTTCTATTTCACGTTTTGTTTGTTTGCTAATCAGTTGCTGCTGTCACAGGATCATCCTTGGGTGACACTCGGGGGAAGCGACCCTCTTCTGAGCGCCGAGGAGAACTGTGCCAACCCCATTGAGCCTCCCAATGCCCTCGAGCTCAATCACGCATTTACGCGGAACATGGGCCATCTGCTATGCGTCGTAAGTTGCCACCAGTCACAGAAGTCTTGTATTGACCAGCTGTCTAACGGAATCCACCAATTGCACAGATGAAAGCGATTGGGAAGTTCAAGGGCCTTCTTCACTCGAGAAACGGCGATGCGCTGGGAACCAATTCCTCCTTGCAGGGCAACGTCACAGATGCGAAGTCGCAGCTCTCATCTGCTCCTGAACCGTCTGTCGGCGATCTGACATCCGAAGAAGAGGTCAAGCGGCTGGTCGAAGAGAGGAGAAACAACATCCGAAAAGCAAGCCGGCACACGGGCATGCTCCTGGACGTGGCAGACGAAGGACCCAGCGCCCAGAATGCAAATGCCGCCGGCAGGGAGGCCGGCACAGGCATCGCATCCGACCGCCGCACCCTGCTCCTGGGGATCGGCACGGGCGGCGGGGACGATTTTGGCCTGGAGGAGCAGGAAGCGGCCCAGGGTGTCGTCTCGGAGTCGCCCACCGCGGCCGAGTTTGACGTCTACGACCGCGCTTTCAAATCGGAGATCCGGCGAATCCAGTCTCAGAGCAAGCGCTCCAAAGTGTACCTCAACCGGGTCCTGGAGCGCAACAACGGCGCTGCTTCGGCACAGAACCACTACCTCGGAGACGCGCACGATGCCGCGGGCGACTCCATCTCCGGCGGGTCTGCTTGATGCCGCACCTCGCCGCTACGGCCGCTTCTGCAGCCCCAGCTCAGATTCGATCTGCCCACTGCGGCGGATGCTGTAGGCCCTGGTATCAACGGCTGCTAGGTTTCACCAGCTCGTCACGTCGGATCGCCCTTCTGGTTTTTGTGTTTTTTTAATGGTCTGGTCACAAGGTGCTCTTGCAAATAGCCTGGCGCATCTCCCTTTCTATAGTTTCTCATTTGCTGTAACTGAGCTCATTTGCCGTGTATGCGGGCCATACGTCAAGGATATTAGGACGGCACTAGATGATGATAATTGCGAACTTATCGCTTTTCTTTTGGAACCTCGCATTTCTAGCCTTTCTCAGTCTGTTCTTCGTTTCTGAGAGGACCCCAATTTCCCTCTGTCCCTTTATACCATTGGTATGATTCTTTAGAGTCCGAAGAATAGAAGTTTTATGTCACAACTGAGCATAGTCAATCTAGCCAAAGACGCGGCCATCCCAGGTATCTGCGGCCTTTTGCATCAAATACCCCAATTGAAGATCAGCATCGGTCAATTCAGGCATCGTAGCTGCTAATCTTTCGCCTCTGGGGCTAAGATAAGGATACATAGTTACTGGTGTTGCGACGTGGGCAAGAAAGCATTGATCTTGCATCTCGGTTTCCCATATTTTCACACCCTCTTGTAGTCTTGGGCCGGAAAAAAAAAGTCAAGGCGGCTACGACAACATACTCGCACCTTGGTGCCGATGCCTCTCGTGTGCGTGTGCGTATGTGCCCGCACGATCGGGATCGTTAGCTAGCATCCGGGATTCCGTACGTGCACTGCTCGCCCCTGCCCTTCTACTAAGACTGGTCTTGGCCATTTCGCCAACCACATGGTAAAGTAAACTGTGTTAAGCTATTATAGCATTCGAAACTAGACATGCTATAAATCGTCGAATACCTCAAACAAACTGCTCCCGTATCCAAAGAAAAAGTGAAAAAAAGAAGTAAATCTTTCGTTTAATCTAAAATGAGAAGAATGAGAAGATCGACATGATTCTCGAAGGAGCGCGTCATTGGAAATTAAGCCCCCGAAAATATGCTTGTCTGGGAGATCACCGAGCAGCTGGGAAATGAGATCACGCCAAAATCTAGCTTCAAGTGCCGAGATGTGGCATCTCTATTCTCCCTTACGCTACCTTCTGCATATAGATCCTGGTTTCCTTGTGGACACTGTTTTTACGTGGCGGGCGCAAGATTCGGGTTGTCGAGGTTTTTGCTGACCGCTCCCCTTACAGACCGATCATATTTAATAATGCCGAGACAAAACTCTTAACATATCTAATTACCACATTTGTAGACTTCGAAGAAATGAATATACAGAAAATAATCATAAAAGGACGACCATTTCCAAGGTCGCGGGCATAGTGGAACTGTGATGACGAAAGAGTCGTCAAGATTCTTCAGCCCCATCCCTGCTGCCCTGTGGTGTCCCGTGGATAAAGGAGTATACTCGTTTGGGTATTGGCAAAGGAAACTCTAGAAAACAAGGAATTTGGAAATGAAAACCTTCGTCACCTTGCCATCATATTCTCAATGGATGCTTTTTCACTTGCACCCTGCATAGTCTTGAAACGCTACCAAAAAAAAAAAAAAAAGCGACAGAAAAGAACCAACAGAGCGGCGCCGAAAGCACCATACCTCAAAGGGATCTGCACGACACAGACAACATGTATTTCGAGCTCGATCCTATCACGTAGATAATCAAGACTGGTGAACGGGTATCTGAGCTCAGATCGGCAAACCGACATTTTTATGCGTCTTGTTTTGACAGGGTATATTTGTCTGGCCTATTTTAGATAGAAATGCATGCGAAAACGTTTCTCTCCAAGGGCAAGCCACGTTTTCGTTTCTCATCGCTTCACCTCCCCTGGTTTCGCTCTGCTTTGGCGCCTAGGTACGACAGAGCTTTCCCCAGTAGTCAGTCTATTTGCTCAATTGGGCATACCTCTGTTCACCTATTTCCTACACCGCCAGATGCTGCTGCTAAAGGGACAACTTTTTTGTTCTCCTCGCACAGGCTCCCGCAACACCTGAAAAGAGTTTTACCCGAGCTGATACTGACCTTGCATGGACAATTCAGCAATGCATGCGGTTTACAAATATGGAGATCTTCTTTTCCTGTTTTGTCTGCCAAGACAAGGAGAGGCAGCCAGAAGAAGGAACGAATGAAAAGCACATCCATGCACAACAGAACTGCAACAAGAAAAAAAGGCACTCCCGGACGGAGACGTGCAGGCGAGAAGTGATGAACCACTCGGCTGTAGATATCAAGGCACGAGGAACGGTAAGACGAGTGCTGCAGCAACAGACCGCAAGAGCCTTGCGTGACGTCAAAAAGAGCTTCTTATCAAGCTCCATTGCTCGCCGAAAAAGAACGGGTTGTGACAAAGGTGAAGTACTGTAAGAGATTTGCGGACCGTTTCTCCCCCGGACAATGCAAGCGGTCTTACCCGTCGATAAACTAGCTTCTACGAATAGCGGTGTTCTGCAAAATTCAGGAGAAGAAAAGGGAGTTCAAGAGCCTCTCGTTTCCCTAGGAGCAAATACCCTGCCATACCAGCAGTATAGGATTATGCCGACCTGTTACGAAGAGCACCGTAGCTTTAAAAGCCGGCTGCTGCGGGATATTACAAGCCGTTCCATCTACGTAGACCTATAGCATAATTCCCTACGTGCTTGTGATGGTGACGAGATGGGACGTTATAGATGAGCTCAGAGCACAGCTCAGCAAAGACTGTACGGAGGATGGGAGAGCTGTCAGGCCATAACCAGCCTCTGTCTGCCGATGCCGGTGTTAATATACGTTGTACAAAAAATGGATGTGACCGAGGCAGTTGAAAAGAAGCAAAATCCACTGAAACCAAACAAGGAAGTAGTATAAGCGGCATCAAGGCCAAGCATTGGATGGGTTATGTTGGATCTTGGATGGGCAGTATCAATAAATGAGGGTGCGGGAAGCGAAAGGTCCGAAAAGCGAAAGAGGGTGGAAAGCCAAATGGAAAAACATAATGTCAAGCACGAAGGGAAAAAAAAAGCATACCATATGTACATGCTCTCGTGCATACGTTTCCGCATGCGCATATTCTCTCTCTGAGGGGTTGTGGAAGAAAGGAAAAGGATGTAAAGGGCCTATTGGTGCAAGTGTTACATGGCTGGGGGAGGAAGAGTGAGAGTGAGAGTTGACAGCGAGAGGGGGTGTGACGATGTGAGAAAGATACGATGAGAGGAGGGTCGAGTGCACAAACAAGGTGGGAAGTATGAGGCGAAAGCTTGTCTTGTTTCAGCTCTGTGCTTTCGGGAGATGCTGCCAACACACCCACCTGGAAATGTGTGAACAGAGCAGAGAGGCAAATGATGGCAGCGGTGGTGTATAGAGAATAAGAAAGTGGTGAGACTAATTTGAAGAGTCGAAGACGTTCGTTTGATTTCATGCCTCTGCCCCGAAAACTCGTATGGCCCTTTACTGCCAGTGCAGACTGCGGTTAAGAACCAGCTGTTGCGGACTTCTTCTTGATCCCCATGCCTCTTTTAGTCAGCCATTCTATTGCAACCACCCCTCAGAGAGCTCTTTCGAAGAAGGCTCTGAGCAGTGACATAAGATAGTGGTGATATAGAGATGTAGAAAAGAGAATAGTTCTAATGTATAGCGGCGGAAGTTGCACAAGAGGTACAATAAAGAGAACATGGGTTACAATGACGGAAGCATATTCCCAAGGATCGAGCATATAGAGCGGAGGTCCAGGTAAATGCCTCATAGAAGACAAAAAGAAAAAAAGAAGAAGAAAAAGACATATACGTCCGGAAAGATCCAGGTCAGACTAGAACGAGAAGAAACGGCAGCCGAGGCCAGTGGACTCTGGAAGAGAGCGTGCAACTACAGCGGCGACGGCGAAAATTTGCAGCCTGGACATCTCTGTAGAGGAGACGGAGCGGATCGCAACAAGACCCCATAAAAAAGACGACAGAGAGACGTGCTAGCCAGGTGGCGGGGAACCAGAAGTGCCTTGTTGCAGCAGTCTTGCAGCAATGGCTCGCGTCAATGGGTGGAATTTGTTGGGAAGTGCGAATGGGCGAGATAGAGCGACAGAGGAAGCGAGAGGGCAGGGGAGAGAGGATGGAGGGAGCAGCAGAGAAGAAGGAAATACGAATGAGGCTAAAGACAAGAATGGAGGAGAGACGGAAGCATGGCAAAGCTATCAGACGTTGTATTTCGCG
The DNA here is from genome assembly GCA_002917075.1 of Hawksworthiomyces lignivorus. Taxonomy (NCBI): domain Eukaryota; kingdom Fungi; phylum Ascomycota; class Sordariomycetes; order Ophiostomatales; family Ophiostomataceae; genus Hawksworthiomyces; species Hawksworthiomyces lignivorus. The sequence goes on from NTMA01000176.1 coordinate 13,345, forward strand.
AAGAAGAGCACCCTCAAAATGGCATAGAAATTTGATATCGCACCCTTGCCCTTGTTAAACGCCTCATTTCTTCTGCGAGCAATACGGAGTACAAGCTTCATGTCTTCATGGTTCCCCACAAAACACAAAACATCCCACACCTCTGATCAAGAAGGAAGCACACAAAAAGAAAAGAGGGCGTCAGGAAACGTATATCCAAAGGATACCTTCTGCACAACCTCGCGTTCTTTTCTCGCCCCTCTCCGAGGAAAGCAGCTAGAATCCAAAGGTAACAATATTTAGACCCACTGGGAGCGTGTGTGCCAAATGGAAAAGTCCACTGCGAGATGTCTACGTCGTAGGATACGTAGTTGTACTCCTCTTGGTGGATGGGGGTCTGAGAGAGATGCTGCTACGACGAAGCCGACCTGAGTTGGAAGAGGGGGGCGTGAGAGATCTGCCATGCGAACAAGAAAGCGTAGGTGCGGCCACAGCAGATCAGGTGCCGCCTCTAGGGTTTAGTTTTGTTATTCTGCATACGGAGTGGTTTTCTCATTCGTATGTACTATCTTTACTCTGGCCCGAGGCTTCCCCTATTCAAAGAAAGAGAGCGATATAAGTTTCCGGAGGAGTAGCTCCCTTTTTTTCCTCTTGCACATTTGTCAAACACTCGTTCTCTGCTTTGGCTGGCCTATACTTGGAGTTTGTCCGCGGCGGACGAATGCCAACAGGAGGAACCCGAGTTCCATGAAAGTGTAATTACTAAGTATTGGAAATATTTTCTACTACAGGCCCGTTATGCCCAGCGCACAAGCCGTACCTCGGAATTGGGGCACCCACCGTTGGTTTAACAGCCTATTCCACAGTAGGCACAGCGCATGTAAACGTACCTATGTAGCATCTGTGCTGTTCTTGTCTTGGCTGACAATTGCCTTTGCTTCTGGTTTCTGGCAAGGCTTCTCCAGAGGAGAGCTTAAGCACAGAACAAATGCCATTTGTCTTCACAAGACATACCGTCTCGCATCTGCGTAGGCTTGAGGTTTGTTGCATGGATTACACATACTCGTGCTGTGAAGTTTATGTGCTTTGTTTGCACAAATATGCCTGTTCCTGGCTGACTCCGCACAAACAGTGACATAGCGGACTACTTTGCTTTGGGGTGTTTTCTTTTTCTTAATTTTTTTTGGTTGTTTGGTTTGGTTTAGTTGGCTGGTCTGGTCTGGACAATACCGTCACCTGTTGTAAGCAAGAAGCGCGGACGATTTCGCGCATTGCCCACTTACTACTGCTTGCGTATGATACTGTGCGGCTGGCATGATTTGTCATCCAGCAAAAAGCAGCTAAAATCAAAAGAAAAGTTTCCGCCACCACTCACGCCAGTACTCGTACAAGCTCTAGCTCCTTGTAAGGATTCCTGATGCTGCCGCACTGTAATACGTACTGTCTTCACAGGGCAGCCGCGACAAGCTCGGCTGTTGTTCTGCTAATACTGCATAACCCCCCCGCGCGCCGTGCTGTGGACGGCGAAAAGGGAAAAGAACGGCAGAGGCAAACCGACGACATGGAGAAGAAGAATAACAGGAAGAGCGAGGCAAACCGGCCGTATCCAACCTTTTTCATTCGTACTGTATTACCTCACTTGCGTAGAATTTGCATTACTTGCAACGCATAATAGAGCAACGATTGAAGAGACCCTAACCCGCTCAGCTAACAATTTTGCCTTAGCTCGAGCACGAAAGAGAACGAGGGAAAATAAAAGCATCCAGAAAAGAGAGAGAAAAAAAATCAAGAAAAGAAGCCGAAACCCGGTTTTTTTTAGAGCCTGGTTTGCTCGTTCTCGTTAATACGGCGTAGCTGCTGTCTTGTCTGGTCCACCTCGTCCGTGTTGGCGGGTTTCTTTTATACTGCGTATATCTATTTTTTGCATTTTGTTGCTAAATTTCCCATTCTGTGCTTACCCGTCCTTTCCCACCCACTTCTGGTACATTCCTATCCTTTAACGATTCCTTTTTCAATATTCTGACAGCCCTTCCTCTTTTCCTCCGTCTTTTTTCTCTCTTCGCCTCCGCTCTCCCCCGAATTCAATCGCTTTCTGGCCGTGATCCTCTCTCGAACTGCACTTGTTCTGTCCCTTCATCTTGCCCTTTTTTCAGCCATATTTCTCGTTCCTTTTGGTTCCTTACCATTCTCGTACCTTCCTCCTCTATTCCCACCCCTTCTTCTTTCCGTTCTGACACCCGACAAGTACCACCTCCCTCCTGCACAGGAATCGCCATCCGCTATCCGATCGCTCGGCGGTGTGTGGCTCTCATCTGCGGACTGCAGCCGTCTGCATCCAGTCCATCTGCATCCAGTGACAACACAAACCTCGACTCAGCAATCTGTCTGTCTGCATTACTACGGGCACTCGCAGCCGGTGCGGACGGCTCTTCTTCTGTCACTTTCATTCTTCAGAACCTTCAAACAGGTAAATCCAAATCCGTCTATTGGCCTCCCCACGCCTGCCGCGCCTCCTGCGCTCCTGCGCTATCTCTTACACTTTCCTTCTTTCCGTTTTTCCCTTTCTTTCCTTCCATCTCTCTCTTACCGTTTCTGTTCGCAACTGTCTCATTCGACTGCCACTACAAAATCCCGTCCCTCTCTTTCCCCTTTCCTCTCTTCCCTTCTCCCGTTTCTCTCTATCTCATCTTCTCTTCTCTCTCCCGCCTCATTGTCATCATCGCTATCATAATCATCATCATCGCCGTACCTTCGTCTCGACTGTATCACTCCCGCTCTTCTCTTGTCTAGAATTCAGTAGAACCTGCCCACGACATTTTGCCTCTTCCCTATCATTCGCGTCTTTTCGTTGCAGCTCAGTCTCACTTTATTTTGTCTTTGTCAGCCTCTGTGACTTGTTTTTGGTCATTTGCTGCCATTTGCTGCCACTTGCCGTCACCTGCATCGCCCCTTCGCCAAGTCTTATTTACCTGCTTATAATAAATACAATTGTGCTCCCTCTCCTCGGCAACTTTATTCTTTCTTTAACACTTTATTTTCCTCCCCTGTAAACCCCGGTTTTGTTAGAAGACCTTTCCCACAAACTTCAATTTGTATTCGCTTATTACTCGTCGTCTTTTAATTTTTCTGTTGCTTTCCACGCAGCTCTATTTCGTGTTACAGAGCATACAGACTATTCAGACCATACGAACCAAACAGCGCTTTTTTCGTTACCCCTCTCATCCCCGGCAAAAGCCGCTGATTTCCCTCTCAATACTTAAGTAGGAGCTGCTTCACAATGACGGTCTTCGGCTCCCAACAGCCTCCGCTTTTGGTAGTCGTTGGCCTCTAACACCAACTAAAAACTCCTGCATTCCCTCTTTTCTAGTGCGCCACAAACTGCCACCAGCGCCTTCTTTTTATTCCCCTTCCTCCCCCCCCCCCCCCAAAAAGAAAACAACTTTGCCTCATCTACTCTTCTAGTGCAACCTTCCATTTCTCAATTACAAGCTATCTTTCATGCACCTCAAGTTTTGTCGGCTCTCTCCTCTGACCTCTCATAGAGTCACTAGAAAATAAAGATCAGTCTCGCGCCACGGGTCACGCATACTTCTAGCCACCACTTTACGCATATATATTTTCGAAACTTGTCTTGTCTGTTTTCACTTCCGAAATAAAACTCCAATCGCCTGGCAACCATGCAAAACTGAGAAAAAAAGAATCAGGAACAAAAAAGATAGATCCGGAAACCGGAAAACAGCCATATTTTCCCCACACCCCAAACGAAGACTTTCAATAACACCACACATCCTTCCAAGAGACTGCTTCATATATTGCTACCCACGCAAATTTTGCCGCTCTCGCGCCGATTATTTTCTTTTAATTTCGCCCATCGATATCGCAACCGCGAGAAGAGACTTGTATTAGACCAGCGAACTAAAGAATAGCGAGTAAGCAACTCTCGCCTCAGCCGCCCTCCTTCCTAGGAGGGCTTGGGACATCGCAGAGCACATCCTACGCATTTTGTGTTTGTGTCCTCGATCGCAAATCTTTTTTTCAGCCTCGTGCGCGATAATTTGCGTCTTCTTAGCTCCACCTTACGAACCAGCAGCGCACCCACCACTCTGACCATGACGAGCATTTCTTCAGAAACTAGGGGTACTACCTCTTCTGAGAGGTCGCACTCCTCGTCCATCAAATCCATGGAACTCCCGCCAAGTTTGGTGCCAAGTCATGGCCAGCAGAACGGTCAGGCTACGCCGCCAGAGTCACAACTAAAGCAGGCTGAGAAAGCCTCAGTGAAAGACCGCCTTTCTCGCATGTTCTCACAGCGTTCACCCGCTCCTCATGACTCCTCCGCAAATCTCGCGAACGGCAACGCACAAAAACAGAGACCGCAGGCGCAACAACCACAGAAACAACAGCCGCCACAACCACAAGCATCCCAGCCGCAATCACCGCCACCACAACAGCAACCACAACCGCAGAATCGAGCTAGCAAAGACGGCTCCGCTTCTGTACCGGCTGGCTCTGCTTCTTCTGCGCCTCCTTCAAGTGCCTCCACCAGCGGGGCAGCATCTCCGACAGTGCGACCTCAGGTACCGTCTCGTAAGGGCTCTAGCACTGACAAAGCTCACGAAAAAGCCCCGCCCGCGACCCCCGCAAAGACTGCGAAGAATGCTGGCAACGCAGTGCCGTTCCAGCGCTTTGTAGCCGAAGACAACCTCCAGGGCGGTCATGAACACCATCTTAAATCTAGCCGACGCCAAGAAAAGCTGATGGATATGTTCCGTGGCCTCATCCTTGGTAAGAAGCCAGACCATCCAGAGAGCGACTTGTCGTTAGTGTCTAGTTGGGTCGACAATCTTAAACAGGAAAAGGATAGCCTAGCTGCCGACAAGAAAATCGCCTTAGATAAAAAACTCGGCTCGGCAACAGCAGCCCCGGCCTCCACGCTCATCGAGAAATACGGCAAATGTCAAGAGATTGTTGGCCGCGGTGCTTTTGGTATCGTTCGCATTTCTCACAAGAAGTTGGGAGACGGCATGGGCGAAAAGCTATATGCTGTCAAGGAATTCCGCCGGCGGCCTGAGGAGAATGAAAAGAAGTATAGCAAGCGCCTGACTGCCGAATTCTGTATTTCGTCGAGCCTGCGCCACCCGAACGTCATCCATACTCTCGATCTTCTCAAAGATGCCAAAGGCGACTACTGCGAAGTTATGGAATTCTGCGCCGGCGGCGATTTGTATACGCTTGTGCTAGCTGCCGGCAAGCTCGAGGTTACAGAAGCCGACTGCTTCTTCAAGCAGATGATGCGCGGAGTCGAATACATGCATGAAATGGGTGTCGCGCATCGAGACCTGAAGCCCGAAAACTTACTTCTGACGACCCATGGCGGCTTAAAAATCACGGATTTCGGAAATGGCGAGTGTTTCCGCATGGCTTGGGAGAGCGACGCCCACATGGTGTCTGGCCTGTGCGGTTCGGCCCCATACATTGCTCCTGAGGAGTACATCAATAGAGAATTTGATGCACGTGCTGTTGACGTATGGGCTTGCGGTGTTATTTACATGGCCATGCGCACTGGCCGACACTTGTGGCGCGTAGCTAAAAGGGACGAAGACGAGTTTTACGCACGTTATCTTGACGGTCGTCGTGATGAGGAAGGCTATGGTCCGATTGAGTCCCTTCATCGAGTGAGTGTTATCTTTTCCTATATATGCCCTTTGCCATTCCTATCTCTTTTTTTGGCCATGTAACACTAACCGTGTGAAAGGCACGTTGCCGAAACGTGATATACTCCATTCTTGATCCCAATCCAACTCGGCGCATCACCGCATCGCAGGTGCTAAAGTCAGAATGGGGACGTGAGATCAGACTCTGCAAAGCTGGTGAGGAAGGCTTATGACCGTTGCTTGTTGCCAGTTGATGCAACGTGCGTTTGGAATCTCCCACTTCAGCGACTGGTGGTCTCACAGAAAAATCTTACTATTCTCATGCCTCGTCTTTCTCTATTTTACGCCAATTCTTATGAAATATCATGTTTCAGGCTTTGAGCGCCTTGATAGTTTTTTCTCAGTCTTTTTTTCTCTCCTTTTTTTTTTTTTTTTTTTTTTTTTTTTTTTTTTTTTCTTTTT
>NTMA01000177.1:0-18350 GCA_002917075.1 Hawksworthiomyces lignivorus
AAGCCGAAAAAAAAAAAAAAAAAAAAAAAAAGCGTGTACGGCATGCCGAATTTTTTTGGAATTTTTCATTTCATTGTCATCTAGATCATTTTTTCGTCTCTCATTGTGAAAGGGGTCCCGTCATGTTTCCTCAATTTTTTTTTCCTATTATCTTTTGGGCATGGGTTAGGAGTTTCGATTTGTTTATGACCCAAACGACGACGGCTGTCTTGTGTAAGAGTTAGGTTATGCGTCTTCCGTGGGCGTCCTCGCTTGGATATTAGAGCTTCAATCATAATTTTTTTTTTAAGTATACCTCTTTGTTGAGTGTGAGAACGTCATAAATCGACCATTTCTTTTCAACGTCGTAAGTTCACAGTCGTTAGGTGTCCCATAGATACTAACGTCTCTGGCTTCCATCATTGTTGGTTTTCTTTTTTAGGTGGGGGGTTGTTTGTTTGTTCCTTAGGTCAGAATAGTTTATAAAACTGTGTATACACATGAAAGTGCTTTGTAGGCTTTTGTGATTCAGTTAGGCTCAGTTATTATATATGTACATTATGTCGCCCTTGAATCGTATATTAGATGATTCGAATTTTCTTTTGTTTAAATTCGCCGTTCGCCTCTTTGTTTCTCACTTGTGGTCCTTTTTCTCAAGGAATATTCATTTATGTCGAATCTGGTAATAATTCAATTAAAATAAACAGAGATTCTACAAGAATACTTTTTGTTTTTATTTTTTTCTTACATAACTATTTTCACCTATATTTCTTTATTCTTTATTTTTATTTTTATTTTATTTTTTTGGTAGAACGATTTACGCAACAATATTAGACAGGCAGTGACCTTCACTACACCAAGAGGAGAACATTGGACAGACGCCCATGCCGGCACGCCCGCCCTCTTACGTTGTCCACTTGTCTCCCATCGAGGTAGCTGGCAAGATTCGTGATCATATTGCGCAGATTGCTTCAGCATAGCTTATAGTGCTGAGAGAATTGTGATAAGGTGTGGTCTGCGCCTTGACTTTAACAATTATACTTCTCTGTTGTTACGTATGGAACATGATTTGGATAAGACTAAAAAAGGTACCAGATAACCCTACGAGCCTTTTATTTTATCATAGAATATAATCAAGTCTACTGTCATGAAGAGCCTAATCACAAGGCTCAGGAACAGAACTCTTGGATCAATTGCTGCGTTTGGCTACTCTATGAAGGTTGCGTGTGATACTTTTATCTACGATAATTTAGGAATTTGCTGAGCTGGAAGACTTGTGATGACGATTTTTTCAAATTACTACGCTGGATGTCCTTCTGTTTCGGAATCAACATACAGCAATATTTCACTCATCCGCAATTTGTTTTGCGATCATCTTTTTCATTACCGTATTATGCCATCCTTTACAAAATGACCGTGTATGACTGAGCGCAGAGCAGCCGCGCATTCCTCCTCCTTGGCCCTGTGAAGCCTGGTATTACCTCCATGAAGGATTGAAAATTAAAAATATGAGAGAGAGTGATAGCGCAAGATGCGAAGAAAGCTGCCGAAAAGGAAGAAAATGCGAACTAGACACGAACACAAACAAACACACAACAGACATGACAACACAACGCCCACCTTTGTATGAATGGTATCAACAGAAGAGGAAAAAAAACCAAGTAGAGGAAGAAGAAAACGCAGTCCCTTTCCCATCTGGCGTGGCTCTCGCTAGAAAAAAAAAGTACAACAAGGTAGGAAAACAATAAGAGATCAAAGGCAGTCCATCCTATTGCTGCTATGCCCAAACCCATGTTTGCATAGGAAAAACAAACTGCAAACTTGCTGTCCTCAGAGCCGCAGAGTGTGTTGTTAATCTCTGGCTTGAATTCTTAGTCAAATACCCGCTCAGTCGACGTCGAGTATAAGTTGATGTGGAAGTCGCCCCGAGCCGCACAGCCCAGCGTCATCTGGTGCGGGTGGAACGCTGTCGCCGCAATTGGCGCGCTGCGGCTCTGCAAGAAACCGGAGTAGGGTTCGACGCGGGAGAGTTCGCGGCCGTCTAAATTGAATACCTTGACGACTCGTGAAGAGGTGCCCCTGGATCCTACTGTTAGCAGATGTGTCGCCGGCCGCAAAAAGAGTTACAAAAGGGAGGTGAAGCTTAGAAGAGGTAAGAATTCTTCTAAGGGGATACCGCTTACACAGCAAATACTGGCAGGTGCTCGTGGGTGCTGGCGGTGCGCAGCGTCCGCGTCGTCGTCTGGAACGTATTCAAGGGCCGGTCGCTGCGAATGTCCCAGAGCTTGACCTTGCCGTCACGCGCGGCCGACAGGAGCTCGCGCTGCCCACCCCGCTGCATGTGCACGCTCTTGATCCAGACGCGGTCGGTGTCGTCCTTCCACTTGCGGACCATGGCCTCCTGCGGGCGCAGACGCGTGTCAAAGACGCGCACGGCTCCGTCGCCGAACCCGGCCACGAAGATATTTCCCGTCATCTGGTCGCTGGTGACCGACGTGACGCAGGAGCCCGACCGCGCAGGAATGTCTGCCACGCACGCTTCGTGTCCTGCGTTCCACACGCGGATGACACGCACGTCGCCCGCGACCAGCACGTTGCCGGTCACCTGCTGCCAGTCGAACACCATGCCCGCATGCACGTTACTCGGCACCATGTCTGTCAGAGCGCGCCAGGCTGTGGCTAGCTCGATCTGTTTCTCGTCGTCGTAGTGTCGGTACACGCGCAGGACGCCGTCCGACGAGCCTGCCATCAGGAACGCCTGGTCATCTTCATTGATGAACTTCATGTCGCTGACCCGCGAGCCGGGCGGGTTGCCGTTCGAAAAGCGGTTCAGCCGGCCCTGGCGCTTCCAGTCCCAGATCTGGATGGTGTTGCCGTCGTCGGCGACGGCCAGGTGGTCCTCAAACTGGTGGAATGCCATGCACGCGGGCTGCGACCCGTTGTTGATGATACCCAGCTGGTTGTTCCATCTGTGGGTGCCGGCGTAAGGCTTCTGCGGCTGCGTCTCGCGCAACATGGTCTCGTTGCGCGACCGCCGCCACAGCCGCTCGTTGTACTCCGTGCTGCCCGGTTCTTCCGCTTCCATAACGCGCATCTGGGGCTCGCGGAAGTACTCAGTGGACCAGTCGAGGAATGCGCTGACGAGCGGTAGCGTCGGAGGCGCGTCTATGGGGCGCTGCTCGAAGCCTGGAGATACAGGCTCGCGCGCCACGTTGTAAGGGGAGATGGCGATCTCGCGTTCGCTGTCTTCCGGCGGCGCTGCGGTACGGTCGGGTGGCCCGGCAGCGGCAGCCATGCCTCGCATTCTGCTGGATCCCCTCTGGAAGGTCGATGCGGACCGCAGCAGCCCTGGCGATGCAGGCGGCTCTCCGTGCGACGATCCTGGCGGCGCACCAGACACGGGGCTGCCTGGGGTTGGGCCGCCGTCCACACCAAAAAACGGAGAGAAGAGCGTGCTCACTGTCCGCCGGAGAAGGCCGGGTGAAGGCAGCGGCGACACAACTCCAGGGGCGGCCCCGCCGTTGACGCCGTTGCCATTTACAGCCCCTGGAGTGCCCGCCACGCTGGTGCCGTCTACGCCAAGCACTGCTGCCGCTGCACCTGTGAGACTTGTGCTCTGACGAAGACCTGGAATTGCCGCCGCCGCCGCAATGTTGTTGCGCGACAGACGCTTGTACTTCTTCTGGATATCTTCAATGACGCTCTGTGCTTGGGCGCCAACGGCAGAGTTCAGAAGCGCCTCGTGCACGTAGTCCACGATCGTAGTAGCATGCGCTTGGACCTCTGGATGAGGGTCGACGGACAATACTAGGATGTGCTTCCAGTACGCAGCGAAGATGGTGTTGTGTGACATGCCGTGTTCGCTTTCTTGGATGGAGCCGTCGCGGTTGCGATGCTCGGGCCGCACATAATGGAGGCCAATCTTCGCGGCGCCGCCGGCAGCGTCTGACGCAGGCGGGAACAGAAGATATTCTTTTTCTTCTTGCAGGTGCTCAAATGCCGTGACCAAAAACTTGTTCTCATATCGCAGAACAAAGTGCGACATGAACACGAGCAGCTCCTCCCGCACCAAGGGGCTGCCGTCGTTGGCCATGTCCATCACGGTCCAGGCGATGGATTCCTCGACGCGAGCCACTTCGTCCGTCAGGTCGGGGATCCCCAGCAGCGTTGTCATGGCGTGTAGCATAGCGGCGCGCACCTCGCAGACGGCGTCCTTGGTGAGGTACGAGAGCCGCACCGGGGCATTCTCGCGGATGCCGCGCCACTTGGCCTCGGGCAGGTCTTGCCACAGCTGGCTCAGGCACAGGCATGACCACTGCCGCAGCAGCGAGTTCTCCTCGTTGCGCAGGTGTGTAAGGCACGAAGTCATGATGTCGGTCTGGTTGCAGACCGTCTGGCCCGGCTTGTAGCCCTTGCACAACATCGCCAAAATGAACGCACACATGGCCTTGTGCTCATCGGTATTAACGACGGGAAGTCCTTCGGTGGGCTTTAGAATGGACGCAAAGTAATTGTACCCGCTGTCCTTGATCAGGTCCTGCTGGCACGAGATGTCGACGGCCAACACACGTGTCCAGATGAAAACCATGACGGGCTTGAGCTCTGACGTAGCTGACTGCAGCAGTTTCAACACATAGGGGAAAATTCCAATGCTCAGAGCCAGCTGCACGGCCCACGGGCCTAGATCGAGGAAACGGCCGAGCAGGATGAGGGCGCGCACGCGGTGCTGCTGGCTGAGCAGCACTTGCAGCACCACGGGGAGCTGGTCTGGCGGCTTCTGCTGCATGGCGTCGCCGCGTGTCAGATATTTCTCAAACGCTGTCAGCTGGTCCGCGAAGAATGTCGAGTTGCGGTACTCGTAATCGATATTTTCCGTCTCCTTGCGTTCTAGCATGGGCAGCTGGTCCAAGGTCTGGTCAACGGCCAGATCCCAGCTGGCCCACAACGGGTGCTGGCGCGTGTCGGGCAGCTCGGGATAGGACTGTGGATGGCAGTTGTAGACTGACATGATGCGTTGCGCCAGGAGAAAGTTGCGGAAGAGCGCCGCCACCAAGAGATCCTGGCGGAAGAACTTGCGGAAGAGGTGACGCGGCAGCGTGGTCCAGGCAATCGTGTCGGTGATGGCTGTGAAGATCCAGTTTAGCTCGCCCAGCGGCGTGCGGCGATCCTGGAGGCGGCCTGGAAGCTTCTTGGCCCGCTCGGGCGTCAGGTTCGTCTTCAGCGGGTTCTGCTGCACAAAGAACCACAGAGCCATCTCCATTGGCGTCGTCAGACAGCAGCTGAAAACATCGGCAGGGATGAGCGGGTTCGTCGGCAGGTTCTCTTTGGCTGCACATGCCGCTAGGTGAATGTATGGGCGGAAGTTGGTCTTGTCGTAGTTCGGGTCGGCCGATGCGGCATCCTTCTCTTCCTGCTCGTGCTTCTCGACAAAGCGGTGATAGTTACTCAGGATGTTGCCGGCCTCGGAGCAGTCCCAGACGAAAATCGTTGGCGCCTGCAGCCACTGTTGAAGATCGTACAGTGAGATGGGGATATACTGGGTGTAGTTCTTATTAAAAACCCAGATCTCGCCAGACGCCGTCGGCTTCGGCACACCGTGTCCGTTGTAGTGCAGGAGCACGCGCTCGTCCTTAGCGTTGCGCCGGAGTGAAATGCAGAAGCGTTTCGTCTCCTCCACCGATGGATCTAAAAACTGCTTATACCGCGGGCGAATGGCGAGGGCCTCGTACTGGCTAACAAGGGCCTTACCGATGTTTTCCAGCACCTTCTGGACGGGAGGGACGGTTGTGTCCTGCCATGCCTCAAGTCGGGCGCCAGGAGATGTGCGCAGCTGATCTGGTGGCTCGACGCCGATATTCAGACAGACAGCAATGACGGCAGAGACAGTCTTAAGTCGATCCCGCATGCGCCAATCCTGTAGTTCGAGCGTCGCCTGCCGCGGCTTGCCGTTGGTTTCGTGGCGCTTGTCTGTGAAGTACATGTACCAGTTCTGCGTATTCCGGGCGTGGTTAGCAAACCGTCTCGACGGGTAGAGGGGGCCCGCGCAGGAGAAACAAGGCATGGACTGCAGGCCAGTGGCAGCTTCTTCTATGGAAACTTACGCTAGCTAGTTGTGAAATGATGTCTTCAGACTGATAGTGGTCTTCGAAGCCGTGCCGGGCACCCCATCTGCTCAGCTCGTTGTTGATGTGAAAGTCGTTGTTGCTGTCGCGGAATGTGTCTGCCGCGGTGCTATCTTCGACGGGCCGGGCAAAATCACTCTTAGACCGCAGCAGAAGAGGCTTGGACGACGTGGGACGGCCGTTGTTATTTCGGCTGCCATTGCGGGCATGCTGGAGTTGTTGCATGCGTTTTCGCTCGGCGATGTCGCGATCGGAGTCGTCGGTGGCGGGCGTCACCGACGTCGGCGGCATAGATCCACGCTTACCAGACCGCATGGTCAAACCGACGGACGATCCGCGCCGCGATACATCGCCATCTTGTGTGGAAGGGCGAGACATGGATTCCTCGGGTGTTGCCGGCCCGACGCTGACACGATGGGCGCCGAGGGGGTTGACCGCAGTAGCCAACCCAGCCCTCGACCGGCCGGCTGAGGCAGAGGTGGAGGCAGAATCGGGTTCGGTTCGAGAAGGCATGGCTGCGACTGCCGGACTGTCTTGGTGATGGTTAGGCTGGTTGGGGCTGCGCGATGGCAAAGGCGAGATCGAGGATGGTTTCGAGCCGGGATTGGTGGCCGAGGCGGCTCGGTAGTATTGGTGATGGTCGGATGGCGCGTGGTGGTGGCGAATGCTGCTGCTCGGCTGGTTGGAGAGGACCGTCATGATGGTTGCGGCAGCGGCAGCAGCAAGAGGATGGCTTGGGCAGCAGAGATGCGGTCCAGGCGCATGCGAAGAAGGGCTCGCGGCCTCTCTCGTCTAGATCGCGTAACACATTGACAAAGGGCAGTTCCGCACTGCCTGGGACTGGGACGTCTTTTCTCTCTTCGGTTCTGTCCTCTCTCGTAGCGGCCTGCCGCGGCAGTACAAAAAGAGACTAGAGGATGGTCGGAAGCAGTGGAACGCTCCGAGTTCAAAGGAAAGCCTCTAACACGCGAAAAGAAGAAAATAGGATCAGCGTCATTCTCGAGCAAAACCAAGCACAACCCATGCCAGCATCAGACTAGACTGCTGGTTGGGCGCATATCTCTCTCTTGTGTGGTTTATTTGTCTGGGTGTCTGCTCGTTTCTTGCGCCGCGAGCTTCCGGCCAACACACGACATAAAACGCAACACCAACGGGGAGAAGAAGGAAGAGAGTCGACCGGATTGCAGGAGAGGACAACAAATGAAGGGTTTGCTTACCGGGAAGCGATGCGGAATCAATCGTGCATCACTGTATTCCGATGCCGACGCGATCCTTGGGTAGTTGCAGGTCAGGTAAGATACGATCGATGGGCAGATTTGAGCAAAATGGTTGCAGTAGAAAGGCAGGCGCGCTGGCTGATGAAAGCAATCCGCAAACCAATTTTGGGGCTACTCGTAAGCAACTCCTTCCTTCCATGGTCCGGTTTTGGGGGGGGAAGAGTGAGTGCGAGACGCCCAGAAGTGGGCAAAAATATTAATCTAGTACTTTACTTATGGCGCACAACTTGACTCATGAGAAAAGTAGCTTGCTAACAGTCTGCTTCAAGCTAGCTTTTTCTCCAAGGCCTGGCTCGTGACTGCCCTCTGTCGCAAGGTGGGGCCCCGGAAGCAGAGCGGGCAGCAAGCAGCACACCGCCCCTTCCTGCGATAGCACCCGCGCAAACGGATACCCAAGCACCACCAACACAAATTTATGCGAACCGCAAAAGTAATCCTCTGAGAAACATTGTGAATAAAAAAAAGCCATTTCTATCAACATACGTTTAAAAAGAAATAATATTTAGTCGAAAAGGGCTTCAGGCTTTATTCTCTTTTACAAGGACATTCGATATCGATTTATTTGTGCTACAAGCTTGCAAGTATTACTTTTGCAGTTCGCATAAATTTGTGTTGATGGAGCCAAGGCACAAGCGCTGTGTCGAAGCTGCTTTCTCACTATGCTACGCATTGGCTCCTGCCGCTACTCGTAAATTGGCCACTGGCTAACAGCAGCCAAAAGAAGTAGCTCCAATCCAATGCCGTGCATGTGATGACCATTGCTGCACCTCAGACAGGCAACTTCAAGCAGGCATCCACGGGACCGTCGAAGACCATACAGAAAGCTCCAAGCATCTTCTTCTAATACTTCTAATTCTCGAGGAGCTCCTCAGCTTTTAGGCAGCTTTCCCTTCTCTTTCGATCATGCGGACAGAAATAGAAATGATACGCCCGCCGACTGCCGCAGTGAATTGTCTTGTTGTCTGTAGAGTACAAGTACCTCTTTTTACTAACAAACTTTGAGATGCAAGCTGTTTTTTTTTTTTTTTTTTTTTTTTTTTTTTTTTTTTTGCAGTTTCACTGCTCTAAACTATCTGAAATGTGTCGTATGATGGTGGGCAAGAAAGGAATATATGTGTCCCCCAAATGGCATCGTTTGCATGCGCGCGCGCGCGCGCGGCTTACTGCTGTCCCGCTTTCACAGGCAAGCCTCGGGATCTACGGTGATGGTGATATGACGCAGGCTCGAGAGTTCTGCTATTGATGCAGTGCGGTTCTTTCTGTCATTTGTCTCAGAAGGTTACGCGAAGCCGGCCTAGGACGGAGCAATGACCGGCAGGTCACAGAGGCGAGCTTTACTATGTTACTTTAGACATGTAGAGAACAATCACAGTGCCGTCACGGTGGGCATATCTTTTCAACACGGACCGTTTATTGCGATGCGCCGCCAGGGACAGAAAACACAGGGAAGGGGTGCTTGGCATGGCTCATGCTCTGACAGTCCTTTCATTTGGATCCAATACAACATAATAGAGTTAGTGACATCAACGCTTGCTTTCCACATATTACACGTACATGTAGCACGGACAATCACCACAGGCCCGGCCTTCTGCCCGACTGAAGCTGTCAGGGGGAGGTGGCTTGCACCGGGCATCTGACTTGATCTGATCAGCAACAACTCCCGCTGCAATAGCCGGAAAAACCATTGGACACTAAGAGTTAGGCGTGCTGAAGAAGCCAAGGAAATAGTGCCGCATAAGGAACATTGGAATCTGTCGTGTGAAGTCACCGTCGCTTCAGAAGAGCGCATAACGATACTCTGCAAGACTTCTGCTTTGAGGCCGGGGCGTCCCTAGATTAGTGTAGGTAGGGGACCCAGCAGAAATAAAATTGTGCTGCGTAAGAGCTTCTAGCTCGGATTCGTTGTTTCAGCAGGTCTGCCAGGCTTCCTACTCTAGGATTATTTTCTTATAATAGGGGGCTCCGTCTTAGATGGGTCCTGTCTAACGTAGCAACGTCCCGCACGCCGTATTTAGGTTTGGCTGGTTTCATAGGTTTTCGAGTGCCTGTGGTGACGCTAGCACACTCAATACACAACCCACCATCTGACCATCTGCGTAGATCAAGTCACTAATAGATAAACGCACTGATATGCCACACTCTTCTTCTGCAGGTACATACATACTTTCAGGGCGCGTTCGCATGGCAAAAGTGCAATACGGGTATTGCGCATTTCCTTGAAACCTGGGCGTCTTCGAAAGGAGAACATTTCATCTCAACGATATTTCAGGGCCACCTTGGTCTCTGCCTCGCGGATTGTTATCTGTTTTTTTATTATTAATGATTTTCTCGAGCAACAGACATAAACGAGGGGCCCGCAGGATTGGGTCTATTGTGAGGGTAAGCAGGGGCGTCGTTGGTACGGCGTCTGCAGGCAATTTAGTAGAAGCCGTAATCGTGCAGAGAGCACTTTCGAACATTAATATGGGACTTCCCACCGAATGATGCTGCTGGCGGGTCGGCAAAGGAAATGAGGGCATCTCCAGAAGATGTCTTGCATGCAGCTGCAGCGCAGTGAGACATGCGAGACGGTGTGATCCAACACTACATTATACGAAAGAGACGAGACGAGACGAGACGAGGCGAAAAGATTCCAGCAGTTTTGGGAAGGCAGACTCTTTCTAAGCAGGTAGGCCGTTTTGGCATCTCCCTTCCTCCGGCACCGAGAGCGCGAAGCAGGTCAGACCACTACTCGCCTCAGTCGTTCTGCTCGCTGCTGTTCGGCGTTGAGCCGCGTTTGTCGATCGAAAAGCCGTGGCAAGCTGCAAATAACCCAAGAATGGAACTTCTCTAGCGGAATCTGCGCGGACTGTCTGGCTTTGTGCCTCGTTTCATCGCTGGAATCCTATTTCTTTTCCATTTTCTTGCTCCCCCCTTTCTTCAGTAGATAATAATTTTTTGCAAAGATCTAATCTGCGCTCTGGAATGTCATCCAACCTCTCATTTTTCTCCAAGAATGTACACGGAGGACGTAGCTTGCGACGGAGAGCAGTACCGTTATGAAAGAAGCAATAAGCCTACGCTGTGGCTCTGACGGTGGTACGGTAGAGCCCGTTTTTTGTCTTTCCCCGCAAAAGACTGAGCAACCCAGCCTCCCGTAAAAACAAAGGCTTACGATTAGTCTGCAACCTATGGAGTCGCTTAGACTTGGTTGGATACAGGGTGCATGTAATAATACAGAAGAATGAGAAGAGCTGCCTGTCTGCGGGAAGGCCGGTTGGTCGGTGGTTGGGGAGACGAAATCCGTAGAGGCTTGCGGACCAAGCTGTTTCTTGAGCAGAGAAATACGGAATGTCTAAAGTAGAAACTGCACAATAAGCGAAAAAGGAGCTGCAACGATTGCAATCAAACAAGTACGTTACGTGCGATGCGAGTTAATGAATGGTGCTGCTGATATTCACCAGCTTTCCAGGAGAAATTTGTAAAGATGCTAGTATTGCTCGCCCAGGCAGGCCGTAGAAGTCGATCCCATCTTTCATCATGGTTTCTGGATTTAAGCACCAACTGGGAAATATTCGGAGTGCATGTGCTCATTGACAGATGTGGTTGGCAATGGATCGGCGTGAAAGGCGGACCAACCCCTTTTCCCCCCCTTCCCTCTTTCCTTGCTTGCAGTTCTCACTCAATGGAAAAAAAAAAAAAAAAAACTGCCCCGATTTTTTTTTGGCTCTCTCACCATGGTTCACCAGCACTGTTGGGCACTCCGGCACCAACGTATAAGTGTAAGTATTATTATTAGCAACTCTCAAAATCACAGGATAACGGGACAGGGGCGCTGTGACAAGACCCCCAACTAGTCCAAATCTGGTCCAGCTTCTGTTTCTCAATCGCAGTTTCTCGTTTTGTCTGGTATTGAAGTGTCTTTTTCCTCCGTCTCCCCGTCTCTTCTCTCTCGCCTTCCTTTTAGTTTCGCTCTTTTCCTTGGCAGTGCCAGTCAAAGGGGTGGGGGAACAGTACGTCGTAACGGTCGTCGGTTGTTTGGTCTGCTCATCTTGCGCATGAATTCACAATCCGTAGTCGTACGTCGTAGGCATATAGAACAAACAAGCCTCTTGAAAAACGAGAGCAGCCAGTACTTTGTACACCAGTGCTTCGTTGCATCGCATCGAGGGAATCCCTGAACAAGGAAGCGCAAGCCGTGAATGTTTCTCATGTGCGGTTTTCTTTCTCGATTCTCACACTATTGAATTGCTGGTCTATTACGCGTGCTCTCCGTTCATACCTCAGCTTCTTGGGCCCCCCCTTTCCGTAACGGTCCGACCGACGTTCACACACTCTCTTTTTTGCCATTCCCGCATTTGCACCTTCCCTCTTC
Organism: Hawksworthiomyces lignivorus; assembly: GCA_002917075.1. Taxonomy (NCBI): domain Eukaryota; kingdom Fungi; phylum Ascomycota; class Sordariomycetes; order Ophiostomatales; family Ophiostomataceae; genus Hawksworthiomyces; species Hawksworthiomyces lignivorus. Next base: position 11,733 of record NTMA01000177.1, read on the forward strand.
CTCTCTCAGTTGCAAGCAATACGCAGTACCTACAGCACCGACGTACGTACCATACGAGTACTTTTCACCCTTGCGCCTTCCCCAGCCATCCCAGTCTCTGGTCTTGGGAAGGAAGACGCTTACCACTTTCTGCTGGCTCCTTCTGCGTCTTTGGTGTCTTTTAGTTCTTTCTCTTCTTTTTCAGTTGTTTATGTATTTTATTTTATTATTTTATTTTTTTTGCTTTTCCTGATCCACCTTTTTGATTTTATTTTTTGATTTTTGATTTTCTTCCCCATCGTGGACCCTTTTTGGGAGGATCCTCTCGAATTCACACTACCACTACATACGACATACGCACACCTTTCATCTTCTTCTTTCTCCCCTTTTTCGACTAGTCTCCCCGTCTCTTCCCCCCTTATTGCTGTTCATTCATTCTTTCAGCCTTCTTTTATGTCCTGTTCCGTTTTGCGGCTGACGACTACCACGAGCTCTTTTTTTTTTTCCACTTCCCCCTTCTGCCAGCCGATAATCTTCCCCTATTCTCTCTACGATAACTTTTAACTATCGCGATCGGTCTGTCCTCGTATCGACGTCGCCTGTATAATCGTTCTGCATCGTTTACGGAGAGATTTTGTCGTATCCTTTGATCGCCATTCGCTTGCGGCTCGTTCTCACATCAATTCGCCCTCCCTGGCCTGCCATCAGCTTTCAGCCAACCGCGAACGGAAATTATCCGCATCTCGCTGCGTGCGATACCATACCACAAAGTTGAATTACCCGTGCCGAAATACGTTGGTCGATTTGCCTGCTATTCCTCTGTATTTTCACTGTCCGCGCTTGTCAGCCGATGGTCCTCCCCGCCATTTGACGATTTGCCTACGACTACGAACGGTATACGTTGACCCTACCTTGGCGTTTCGCAAATCGACACCCCTTTTCGTCGCCCAACGCCATCGCCATCGTCATCGCCGCCTCCAGAGCTTGGTGCTTTCGGTGCTGACCGTGCCACACGCCTCGGCGCGATGGCGTTTCTTTTTAAATCCAAGAAGAGCCAGGAGCGGGAAAAAGATCGCGTCCTTTCCAGTCGCGATGGCCCACCGCCCGTATCGGCCGGCTCGCAGCCGTCCTCCATCTCTAGCAACAATGCCTCGAGGCTAGCACGAGAGGAAAAGTCCTCCCTGCAGCGCTCCACGCCCACCGGCAGCCTCAACTCTCTCGACAACGACGGTACCACGAGCCCCGACCAGGCCGGCTACGGCCGGCGACCGCCAACTGCCGACCAGAACGCACAGCAGCCAAGCGACTTACAGGTACAGTCCCTTCCGCTCCGCAGAGGCGCTCCCTATTTCTTGTCTTGGTTTGTCTCCTAACGTTGCTCGCTTTGCTAGTATCGCAATGGGCCTGGACCAACTCTCGGCAACCCAAACATGTCCCTCTACCCCTGGTCGCAACGGCGGCTCACCTACACGACATCCACAATGAGCCCATTCCCGCGCTACGGCGCTGCCGTCAACGCTGTCGGCTCCAAAGAGGGCGACATCTACGTCATGGGAGGTCTGATTAATTCTCAAACCGTCAAAGGCGACCTATGGATGATCGAAGCCGGCGGCAGCATGTCGTGTTACCAACTTGCCACGACCGCCGAAGGCCCCAGTCCACGAGTCGGCCACGCTAGCCTTCTTGTGGGCAATGCCTTCATCGTGTACGGTGGCGACACGAAGATTGACGAGTCCGACGTTCTCGATGAGACTCTCTACTTATTAAATACTTGTACGTTTGTTCTTTGTGCCCATCCCTTGCTGGCGCGAGCTGTGAATAACTAAGTTTCCCCTTTTTTGCTAACTGTGTGCAGCTACGAGACAATGGTCTCGAGCGCTCCCCTCCGGGCCCCGACCATCAGGCCGGTACGGCCATTCATTGAACATCCTGGGTTCAAAGATTTACATATTCGGTGGCCAGGTAGAAGGATACTTCATGAATGATCTTGCCGCTTTTGACTTGAATCAACTCCAGATGCCCAACAATCGTTGGGAGATGCTCATTCCGAATAGTGACAACGGTGGTCCGCCACAGGGCAAAGCTCCCCCAGCGCGAACAAACCACTCGATGGTATCATACAATGACAAGATGTACTTGTAAGTTTATCCACAGACTGAGGAACTCAACCGCTCTGTCGCCAAAGCTAATCCACTTGTCCGTTAGGTTTGGAGGCACAAACGGTTTCCAGTGGTTCAACGATGTTTGGTGCTACGATCCTGCTACGAACAGCTGGTCGCAGCTGGATTGTATAGGATACATCCCGGTTGAGCGCGAAGGACACGCAGCCGCTCTGGTAGACGACGTAATGTATATTTTTGGTGGACGTACAGAAGACGGCGCCGACTTGGGTGACCTTGCCGCATTCCGAATTTCTTCGCGCCGTTGGTATACGTTCCAGAACATGGGTCCGTCGCCTTCCCCACGATCCGGTCACAGCATGACATCCGTCGGCAAGTCCATTATCGTTCTGGGTGGCGAGCCGAGCTCGGCGACGACTACTGTCAACGACCTGGCCCTCGTCTATGTGCTGGACACCAATAAGATTCGCTATCCAAACGATTCACAGATTACCTCTAGCAGTCAGAAGACACCGACGCAAGGTGCAAGGCGACCGAGCCAAAGCGACTCGACTCGGAATATACCGTCCCGCGATGGTTCCCAAGGTCCAGGAGATCGCAAACGACCGGTAGGCCCGAACCCGGTGAGCAGCCCTACCAATGGCTTCAGATCGCCGAATGGCAGTGACGTCAATGCGCCATCGCCTGTCAATGGAGGGTCCAAGATTCCACGGAGCGCGCAAGGCCCCTCACCTCCAGCAGGCCCTCCCCCGCAAGGACAGCCGCCCAAGCCTTCGCAAGTATCCAATGTCTCCGCTGCGGCGAGGGTCCGGAATGCTTCCGCAGACAGAGCCAACTACGCCAGCTCGCCTGTTCGCAGCAACTCGAGTCAAAACCAGTCGCCCGTGACTCGTGAAGCCCCCAAAGACATCGACAGTCCCACAATTAATGGCGGCCGGACAATAGCTGCACAGCAGTCACAGCAACAAGCAGCTAGATCGGCTCCTAAGCCAGACCCTGCTCTTGCAGGGGCTGGACCAACGTCGCCACCTTCAGCACCATCGGGAGCTTCCGAGGCTGCCGCATTAGCTGCAGGCGCAGTAGGCGCGGCAGCAGGGTCGGTGGCAGCGGCAGCAGCAGCGGCCGCAGCAGCGCCTGGTCCACCTTCGGCTCCGAGATCGAAACCAAGCCGGCCGCGTGGTCCTAGCTCCATTGACAGCACGGCTGAGAAATTGGCAGGAACTGCACCCACCACTCGCCCTACATCTCCACCACCCCCGACAAGGCAGGCAGGCGGCAATCCGCTGGCACGGCGGTCATCGGGCCGCAATTCTCAGACCGTTGCTCTGCTGAAGGAGCTAGATTCGGCCAGGAACCGGAACGCATGGTACGCCTCGGAACTCGAGCTAGCCCGGAAGGCGGGCTATGTACCCAATGCGATGCTCAGCCCAGTTCTGGACAGCCGCGCGGCCGAGACCTTTGACGACGAAGACAAGCCCCTGATCGAAGCACTCCTCGCTATGCGGGCTGAGCTCGCCAACGTACAAAACTCTGTCGACAAGCAGGCGATCCTTGCCGCCAAGCAAATTGCGGAAGCCGAGAAGCAGCGCGATGCTGCTATCCAAGAAGCTGTGTATGCCAAAGCGAAGCTGGCCGCGCAAATTGGCCACAATAGCGCCAACAGCACGCCGCGGCTGGATGGAGACGCCGAGGACCGCGTTGAGGAGATGAGCCGCAAGCTGGCCACGGCACTCAACACGCAGAAAGACCTGCAGGCGCACATCGAGCGAACGACGGTCGAAATCGATGCCGAGAAGCGCGCGCGGCAGCTGGCGGACGATACGCTGAACGCGGCGCAGCGGCGCATGACCGACCTCGAGACGTACAAGCAGCAGACGTCATACGAGCTGGAGCGGCTGAAGGCGGAGCTGCACAACGCACAGCGTGAGGCCCGCGAGCAGTCCGTCATCGCCGCGGAAGCGGTCTCCACGGCCCAGCTTCTCCGCGTGGACAAGGAAGACTTTGAGCGCCAGTACAAGGATGCCGTGGGCTCTGCGAAGGAGCATGGCGACTCGTTTGAGTCTCTACGCGCAGCAATCGTGGCGTCTGCGGATACGAAGACGCTGCTGGAGGCAAAGCTGGAGCAGGAGCGCACACAGCGAGAAAATGCCGAGAGCCAGCTTGCCGCCATCCGGGCCGAGCTGGAAGCGCGCACAGCCGAGGTGGCAACAATTCAGCAGCGGTTGCGTGACGCCAAGGACGTGGCCGAGAAGCACGCTAAGGAAGCCCAGACACATCGCCAGGCCGTGCTGAGCGGCCTGGATTCGATCGCCACCCGCAGTGTCGGCCAGCCCAATAAGGCCGACAGCGACCGCGTGGTCGCGCTGCAGGGGCAGCTGGAGGCTGCCAGGGCGCTCGTGAAGAAGCACCAGCAGGATGCCGACACGGCTGCGGACCGGCTGCGCAGTGCGGAAGAGCGCATCGCGGGCCTGGAAGCGTACCAAGAGCAGTCCAGCCGCGAGGGCGTCAACATCCGCAGGCAGCTGCAAGCGGCGCTGCGCGACACGCAGACGCTGCAGGCGCAGAACGCGGACCTCAAGAACCTCCTGGCGAGCCAGCAACTCGAGACGAACGCGATGACGGTGCAGCACAACACGCTCAAGGACATCCTGAGCGAGCGTGGCATCAGCCCGACTAGCTCGGCGCGCGCGCGGGGCAGCCCGCGCGAGAACTCGCCGGAGCAGGAGGCGCGCATCCGCGGGCTGGAGCAGCAGCTGGCGGCGTCGATGGCGGCGCACGAGGAGACGAAGCAGACGTTTGCGGTGCAGGCGTCGGAGTCGGAGACGAGCTACCGCGACAAGCTGACGCAGCTGGAGAACGACTACCAGTCGGCGGTTCACTACGTCAAGGGCACGGAGAAGATGCTGAAGCAGATGAAGGAGCAGCTGGCGCGGTACAAGTCGGACAACACCAAGCTCAAGGCGGAGGTGGAGGAGCTGGAGACCAAGGCCGGCGCCGCGCGGGATGCAAGCACGGCGGCAGCGCAGGCGCCCCCCGACTGGGAGGCGGAGCGCGGGTTGCTGTCGCAGAAGATCGAGGCGCTGCAGGGTGACCTGGCGGCGTCCAAGGCGCAGCTGGAGAAGCAGATGCAGGGGGTGCAGCAGGAGCTGGAGGGCGTGCGGCACGAGCGTGACGCGGCGAAGCGGTCCAGCGACGAGGCGATGGCGCGGCTGACCAGTGCGCAGCGCGAGTTCGACCAGATGCGGCAGGAAAACGCGCAGCTCGAGCGGCGGGCGCAGGAAGCGGAGCAGAAGGTCAGCCTGCTGCTGGACCAGGTGGAGTCGTCGGTGGGCAACTACCGGCGACGCAGCCGGCAGGTGGTGAGCATGACGTCGGAGCAGATGCGAGAGGCGGCGGCGAACGGGCCTGGGGTGCCGCCGACAAACGGCAACGGCCACGGCCACGGCCACGAGCGCCAAGACAGCTCCGAGGCCGGCAGCATGTACGGCGAGAGCGCGCTGGGCGACGTGCGCAACAGCGCGGCGCTGGACAGCCTGGCCAACGAGCTGGAGACGCTGCGCAGCCACTGGGAGGCGACCAACAAGAACTACCGGCTGAGCAACGCGTTCGACTTTGAGACGACGGGCGCCAGCAACGGCACGACCGGCGGCGCGTCGTCGTCCGGCCTGCGGAAGGACGGCAAGGACGACGGCGGGCTGGGCCTGAGCGAGAGCCTCGCGGACTGGCGCAAGCGTCTGGACAGCTAGAAGGGGAGCAAGGCACACGACGACTTCTCTCTACTAAAGGGCATGCGAGCGAATGGGATGAGATGTAATGTAAAAAAATTACTTATACGATATGCTCTGGTCCTTGTTTATTTTTGTTTGGGTTGTCTCTTGTCATGTTCATGGCTTGATCTTTCGTTCTTCTTTTCTATCACATACTTCTTTCTTCCCTATTCCGTTTTTGAAAAAAACTTCCTTTCGCTTCATGGTTATGGACGCCGGGCGTTTCTTGGGCAATTGACGGGTCCTAATTTTTTTTTTTTCTATTTTCTTCTGCAACGAAGCAGTTTTACCTGTCTCTTTCGCTTTCATTGTCTTTTCACTGTTGGTTTTCTTTATGTCACTTTAGTGTCTCATGGAGATATCGGTTGGGGATTGCGACTTTAATTTTTTTTTTCTATTTGCTTTCTTGTCATCTTCTTTTATTTATGTCCAATTCTATAAAATCGCTCTACGAGTACATACATATCTGAATGATCTGCAGAAAATACTTGCCTGCGTTTCCTGGAGAGAGAAAAATAGTTAACAGTTGGTTCTCGTCCGCATGCCATTGTCGTCGTGCCTGGCGACTGGGAGTGTTCCTGTGCTAGTTTTACATATGTTGTTCTTGTCTATGTATTCTATATTTTGTCTATTTGTATAATGAATCTCTTTAGAGACCCAAGAGAGACGTCTTTCTGCTGATCATGGAAAAAGGGGCTACCCCCGAAGAAGTGCAATTCGCTCTTTTTTTTTTTTTTTTTTTTTTTTTTAAA
>NTMA01000178.1:0-17719 GCA_002917075.1 Hawksworthiomyces lignivorus
GGGGGGGGGGGGGGGGTGGAGGGTGAAGGATGGGTGCGGAAGAAGAAGAAAGAAGGGTCTTTCTAAAGTGTATTAAGGCTGATAATGGGTATAAGTAACAAAGTATGAATAGGAAGCCCGACCTGTCGGCTTATGATCGACAAAATCAAAGTCTAGCTTCGAAACCCCAGGGTATAACGACTTCCGAGAATACAAACGAAAACGAAAGTGAGAAGAACTCTAGTTCAGAAACCTTTGAGATTCTTCCTCTTTGTTTCTAGCGAGAGAAAGAGAGGAAGAAGAGGTGAGAAACAGAAGCGTGAGTGTCGTAATAGAAAAGAGGACGGAATCAAGTAGAAAAAAAGGATAGCGACAGTCTGAGCGCAGTGCTTCCTGTCCCTCTCTCTTTCAGAGATCTGTTCCGCGGGTAAGGAGAAGCAAAGGCACGGATACAGACCGGGGGGGCGGGAAGATATAAAACAAAGGAGACAAGTCAATGGGGGGGCTAGTTGAATGGGGAAGCTGAAAGATATAAAGAATGAGGATGCACAGGGTGGAAAGACTGGAAGTGAGAGCTCTTAAGAGCACGCGAAGGATGAAAGGAACAAAAAGACGAAGCGATGAGGCAGAAAAGAATGGAGAAGAGATTAACAACGAGTGAAAGGCAAAAAAGAGTGGGTAAAGACAAAGATTGTACGTCGTAAACGAGCGAAGATCTATTCTAGGAGAAGGCAAAAGACGGCTGAAGAGGTAGTAGAACACACGCAAGAAGAGACAGAGGGACAGATGAAGCTAGGATAGGAGGATAGACAAGAGAAGATGCAGCGAGAGATGCAGTGACGAGAATGTGGAGATTCCGACTTCACTGTGCGAATCTTTTTTTTTCTTTTGTTGGTCATAGGCGCAGGTTTCTGGGACCGTTAGGCTTTGCCGCTTCGGCGCCTTCCCTGTTCAGTTAAAAGGGGGGTCTTCCCCTGAGAACGAAAAACCGGTTGTGGCACAGGTGCCTGCAGCACGCTAACAGTGGAGACCGTTACAGGGTCCACAGAAGGCGTGGTGATATACTGTCGTGCTCTACGAGTAATACTCATACAGTGTTCCGGATTGGCATTCTCGCATTGAATGGTTGTGGACCATTGCCAGTTATTATTCTACACATACGATTTGCAGATGAGGATGAATTAAAGGACCAAAAGGTTGCATTCGTGTCTTAAGGTCTGTCATTCGATGGCATCAGAGAAGGTGAAACACGAAGGAACTCAGGGGCTGCAAGGTAAAAAAAAACATCGAAAAAGAGGTGATGTAGGCTTAACTAATTGAACAGACAAACAACCAAGCAAACAAACAGCCAAGCAAAAAAGCTGTTCCCGGCTTTTGCAACGCGACCCAGCCCCTTACCACGGCGTTTCAGAATTAGGAGGAAGTGCGGCGACAAGGGGACGAGATTGTGGCTGTCGGGGGGGCTCCGCTAGGTTGGGCAAATCAGATGCGCTAGAAGGCGCTGCACGAAATTTTCTGTATATTAGTACGAGTCTAGCCATGGGAGACACAAGCAAAATGCTCGTATTTACAGCGGAAAGGAATAGACGGGAAATGCAGGCGGGTATTAATGGCAGTACCATCCATGTATGAAAAATCTGCTATGCAATATTGCAATAGCTTGGAGGTGACTTGACGGCGACTTCTATTTTTTTTTCATAGCTCCTTATTGTCATCTGGCTGCTCCCGTTCCGGGCCAGGCGACGACGGGAAGGAGTGGTGGCAATGTGGTTAAATTTTTTTTTTTTTTTTTACTTTGCCCCAAGGTTATTTTTACCTTTCGTCTAAGCCTACGAAAACCACTTGTTACACATCAGAAGCCAAGAGATTTTGATCGCGGATACTACTCCATACAGAGTAAGCATATCTTTCTTTCTGGAAAGCATCGGTAACCTCCCATCACTGCCACATTGATCGTGGCAACAACATGGTGCAGAGAAAATGGAGAACTCCACAGCACACGACATCGACCTCGATATCGCCATTCAATCTCTGTTGTACATACAGCTGTGCAGCTCATTTCGTCTCTTATCCTGGTTTTGATTTGCATGTGCAAAAAATACAATGCAGCTCTGTAGAACCCAACTGAATATTGCTACTCTAGTATTACTTGTGTTAGCACCCGTACAGTATGAGGACAAAGATAACTATCACTCTGGTGAAACAGCCCGTCCTCGGAGAACCAACACAGTGCGTTCCGTGGTCTCCCACCATCTTTAGTATCCCTTGGGAAGGCCATTCCGTAATGAAAATCTTGCCGATCACTGGGCTGCTGAAGAGATCAAGTGGTAGTAGCCCTTTGGACCCGCCTTTTCTGTCTCCTCGATTAAGATCAGCCCCTCCATTAACGTGCTGACGACGATTGCTTGGATGAGTTCCAATAGGAACACTACGCTCCACGGATAGCAAGGGTTCGCGTAGCTGCAGGTCGAGCAATTGAGAAAGCTCGCGTCTATCAAACAGAAGCTAGCAGTCCATTACTCAAAAGGTATTGACCAGATCAGAGACTACACACAGTCCATGAAAGCCACTCTTTGTCTATCTCGTACTCGTATTATACGTCTTCGCACAATGGAGGCAGATGGGAATTTGCCGACAATGGATCAACACTACGAGTACACAATGCAGAAAGCCTCGCAGCTTGTGTCCGTTTCTGCTTATCTCTGCGGGCTGATCAGCTGCCAGTCTCGAACAAGGTTGTGCACACCAAGACAGGGGACGGAGATGTTCCTCAACCCGGGGCAATGAGCGAGAAGTGTGAAAGTGAAAACTTTTTGTTTTACCATGTAACGTGGTAAGCAACACGAAGAAAAAGGAAAGAAAATAATAAACGGGCGGTTCGAGGAAGCGAGACAAGAGAGCTGAGAAAAGTCTTTCACCTCGACAGGCCCTCAGACGCTATAAAGTGGCAAAACCAGGAACGTGTGCGACAGCTAATAAGACTGTAATATGGAACGGTCCCAGTTTTGTTAGTTCCACGAAAGAAAAACAGATAATACTAGCACGCGTACGTGTACAGGTAGAAGCGAAGAAACACGAGGAAAGAAAAGGCATGGAAAAAGTCGTCAAGGGATGAATAAAATTTGGGGAAATTTTACAAAGACAAACATATGTACGGGCTACTGCTCAACAATGCCCGAAGACTGGAGACAACAAAATTAGGTGAATAGTATTTCATGATAAGCGAGAAAGAAGGTACAAAAAAAATGTTGCAAGATGTCTAATGCGTAAGTTTGACTGTAACTGATAGAAGAATGTTTCTGTTAGATGGATTGCCGTGTTGTCCTGATCAGCTATTGACAGAAGGGGATCATCGGGTTGCACTTTCCTAGTGACGTGCGAATGACAGCAAAGCAAAAATAATGTAAAGCACTCGAAATGGGAAAGAACTACAGGAAAGAGCGCACTTAGACGGAAGCTGATTTGACTCGTGCTCCGATCGCTGGGTTGCGACTGCCGCATTCGCCAAGATGCAGAGGGCTTGGGCTTGGCGCTGGCCCAAGCTCCCTTTGCCCGTTAATGCGGGACACAACTGGTACAAAATATTTTGCTACTCCAGGCAGCCGGACAGAAGTACCATTTTAACAGTGCTGCAAATTGAAAATCCTTGAAGAGCAGGAAGCTCTCGTAACGTGATATCACCAAATCTTCAACCTCAGACCACGTAGAGCCGCACACCCGCAACAGCTTCTATAAACAACAGAACCCAATTGCCCTCGCAAAAGCAAGCAATTCAATTCTCGTAGACCGCGTGCCATACAGCCGGGATCATGCGTACCTCGCCCAGGCCGTGTCTCCGCGGCCTGCGGCGCTTTGCAGCGGCCGTTCCAGAGCTGGTCGCCCGGCCAAGGCGACCGCTGCCGGCCGCGCCCTGCTTCTGCCGATTCAGTTCATCTTCTATTGCTGATTCTTCCTCTTCGCCACCAAAGCCTGTCGTCAACAACAGCAACGGGCCCCGTGCCGCGCTCGACCTGCGCCACATCCGCCAGAATCCCGACCTCTATGCGGCCAACTGCGTGCGCCGCAACTATGCCGCTATGGCCGAGTACCCGGCGCGCATCGTTGAGCTGTTTGCCCAGTGGCAGGACCGGCAGCGTGAGGGCCGCACGCTGCGCGAGGAGGCCAACGCCGTGCGGCGGCAGCTGGCCAACGCGCCGGGGGCGCGAGACGACCCGGCGCTGGACGGGCCCGGCGGGGGCGCGCCGGCTGCAAAAGCAGCGGCAGAGAAGGCGCAGGAAGAAGGCGGGGAAGACGGCGAGGGCGGCCGCGCCGGCCTCCTGCGGCAGGCGCGCGCGCTCAAGCAGCAGCTGGCGGGCATCGAGCGCGACGAGGCGCAGCTGACGGCGGAGATGCAGCGGCTGGCGACGGCGCTGCCGAACCTGACGAGCGAGGAAACGCCCGACGGCCCGCCCGAGGGCGCCGTGCTCAGCTACATCAACTGCGACGCCGACGGCCGCCCCGCCGTCGACGCCTGGCGCTCGCACGTGCACATCGGCCGCGAGCTGGGCCTGCTGGACTTTGCCGCCGCCGCCCAGGCCTCCGGCTGGGGCTGGTACTACCTGCTGGGCGACGGCGCCCGCCTCGAGCAGGCCCTCGTGCAGTACGCCCTGGCCGTCGCCCACCGCCACGGCTGGGCCCTCGTGTCGCCGCCCAGCATCGTCCGCACCGGCGTCTCCGCCGCCTGCGGCTTCCAGCCCCGCGACCAGGGCGGCGAGCAGCAGACCTACACCCTCGAGGGGCTGCCCATGAGCCTGACCGCCACCGCCGAGATCCCGCTGGCCGCGCTGTACGCGGAGGCCACCATCGAGGCCACGACCGCGACGCCGTCGTCGTCGTCGTCGTCGCCTTCCGCTGACAACGACAGCGACGACGCCGCCTACAGCGACATGCGCGCCGCGCCCGCCGCCGCGCCAGCCGCCGGCCTGCCCATCCGCCGTGCCGCCGTCTCCCGCTGCTATCGCGCCGAGGCCGGCTCCCGCGGCGCCAACACCCGCGGCCTCTACCGCGTGCACGAGTTCACAAAGGTCGAGATGTTCGCCTGGACCGCCCCCGACCCGGACCTGGCCGCCGAGACCTTTGACGAGCTCGTCGACATCCAGACCGAGATCCTCTCGTCTCTGGGGCTCCCCTGCCGCGTGCTCGAGATGCCCGCCACCGACCTCGGCGCCTCCGCCTTCCGCAAGATCGACATCGAGGCCTTCTTCCCGGGCCGCGCCGGCTCCACCGACGGCAGCGGCGGCAGCGACGCCATCGACATGAGCCGCGCCTGGGGCGAGGTCACCTCGGCGAGCATGTGCACCGACTACCAGACGCGCCGCCTCGGCACCCGCGCCCGCATCGACGGCGGGCCGCTGACCTTCCCCTGGACGCTGAACGGCACCGCGCTGGCCGTGCCGCGCGTTCTGGCCGCTATCCTCGAGAACGGCTGGGACGAGGAGACCATGACCGTCGCCATCCCGGAGTGCCTGCAGCCCTGGATGGACGGGCAGGAGAAACTAGGGCTGAAGCACCGACTGCGGTAACGACGATGAGGTTGGGCAATGAAGGGATAAAAGAGATAAAATGTACAACTCAATTTTCACTTCTCTCATGAAATAACAAGCTTGGACACGTATATGAAAATAATGCAAGAATATATATATTATATCTGTGAATCACAATGAAAAAGGTTACTTCAAAAAAGTACACTCAAACAGATGACCTGGACTAAAGAGCAAAAGAATTGCATTGCATATGTAAAATAGAGAGAAACTGACGTCGACACGAAAAAGTAAACCCTAGAAACACCAATATCATAGGAGCATGGTGCCCATCCTAAACCGAGCAAAACAAGCAATATAATCTTTCCATCTCCGCAACTTTTGCCACAATCCACCTCACAAGATATAAGTATACACAAGAAGGTAAGTAAACATCGCCTCCCCAAGCCTGCGTCATGATAATCTGCGTCATATCAAACCACCTGGTTCCTGGTCTCAGTGCTCACTGCTATATAGGACTATCTCGCCGGACCCGCCCACCGAACTTGGCGCTGCCGAGTTCGTGCCCAGCTGACTATTTGTCCACTGGCTCATTATATCATCGTCGTCTTCTTCTCCAGAATAGTACTCCTCTGCCTCGCTCTGCGCATCACCTCCCGTCACGATCGACGTTCCGACACTAGACCGCCGCAGAGTGCCAGCCTCGCTATGCCTGTCGTCGTCGTGACCACCCCGGTCCTTGTCTTCACAGTCTGAGAAGTCTTCGCACTCGTCATTGTCATAAGTTGGCCGCCTGTACGAGACGACCGCAGTTGATTGTTCTTCAGATTCTGGCTGCGGCGTGTGGTAGTCCTCAGGGCTGTCGTCGGCAATGTCGTCAGCAGCATTATCGTCGACGTCGTCAGCCAGATCGTCGTTGTGCTCGCGATCCTCCTCGTCGCTCTCCTTCAACGGGGCGTTCTCCTTGTCCGTCTCCAGCCCGCTGTAGCCCTTGGTCGCCAACCGGCCGCCCCAGCTGTTCTTGCGAAGTCCGCCGCCGACGTTCGCCCGCACACTCTGGCTGCGCTTGAGGGTGCCAGTGGGCGTCGTGTTGTTAATCTGGCTCAGCGACAGGATCCGCCGTGATCCGTTCGCGCTGCCGTTGGGAGCGACAGCCTTGGGCGAGTTGGCGGGGAGGGGATTCCGCTTGGCGGACATGGCCATGTTGAACACGGCGCGCGGCTTGTTCTCTGCCGCCGCCGCCACTCCAGTGGCCTCCTTCTTAGAGGGCACCACACGCTTCCGGCTCATAGCCTCGCGGCCCTTGTTTGCCTTTGCCATGAGGAGCACACGCGAGTGGTCCATGATGCCTTCCAGAATACGCCGCTCCAGTCCCTCGGCGCGCGCCTCCATCTCGTGCAGCTCCTCGCGCCGGAGACGCAGGGCCGTCTCCAGAGACGAGACATCGGCAATCAGGCGCGTCTTGCTGCGGAGCATGCCCTCCTGCTCAGTCCGGAGACCCATGATGCTCTCCCTTACTCTTCTTTCCTCGTCATGGAGGCCCACGACGCTCTCTCTCACACTCTTCTCCTCATCACGGAAGCCGGCGATACTCTCCTTGACTTCCTTCTCCTCATTGCGGAAGCCCGCAATGCTCTCCTTCACCTCCTTCTCCTCATCGCGGAAGCTCATGATGCTCTCTTTTACTTCCTTCTCTTCGTTGCGGAAGCTCGTGATGCTTTCTTTTACTTCCCTCTCCTCGTCACGGAGGCCTGTGATGCCCTCTTTCACTCTCTTCTCTTCATCACGGAGGCTCATGACGCTCTCCTTCAGCCGCTGCTCTTCCTCCCGCAGCGCAGCAATGTTAGTTTCGGCATGCTCCATCTCGACCTGGCGCCGCTCCAGAGAAATAGTCGTCTCTTGCAGCAGCTGTTGGTGTTCCTCGTGATCGTCCTCAATTCGCTGCGTCTGCTTCTCCATGTACTGCGCCAATTCGGCTGCCGTCTGGATGACTTGCTGGTGCACCTTCTCGAGGATGTCCAGCTGCGAAAGAGCCTTGTCGGCTGCGCGCGTGTGATCAACAATCTCATCAAGCTGGTCAAGCTTCTCGAGCTTCTCTAGTTTCTCGAGCTTCTCGAGCTGCTCCAGCTTCTCCGAGTTCTCGCCTTCCAGCTTCTCGAGCCTGTCGAGCTTCTCAGACCTCTCACTCTCCAGTTTCTCTAGACCCTCTAGGCGAGCAAAAGCCTGGTTGGCCGTCTGCGCATGGTCAATCAGGCGATCAATCTTGGAGTGCTGCGTATCGAAAGCGCGGCCTGCCAAGTTGGAGAGGTCGATGATCTGGTCTAGCTTGTTCAGCTTCTCGAGGTCGGTAAGCGCCTGGGTTGTCGTCTCAGACTGTGCAATGATATAGTCGAGCTTCTCGAGCTTGTCCAGCTCCTCGAGCTTGTCCAGCTTCACCAGGGCCTTGTCGGTGTCTTCGGAGTGCTCGACGAGCCTGTCCAGCTTGGTCAGCGCCTGGTCGACTGCAAGTGTGTGGTCCACCAGCGCGTCCATCTTCTCGAGCTTGGTGTATGCGTTGGCGGCCTGGTCAGTCTGGCCGACCAGCTTGTCGAGCTTCTCTTGCACGGTTGTGTCGTCGTACTTCTCAACGGGTGGGAGAAGCGGCATCTCGGGCGGCTTGGCCTCGACGATCTTCTCCTGAATGGTGGCTGTCGATGCCTTGGAGTGCTCGTAGTGCTCGCTCACGACGGTCAGGACGTCCTTGAGCGTCTCCCAGATCTTTGGCTGGTACTCCACCACATGGCCCTGAATGCCCTGCGCGACGTCGATGGCCTGCTTGACCTGGTCGCGGGTCTGCTGGTGCTCGGCTTTGCCGTCTGAGTGCATCTCATCGGCCCGGCCAACCATGTCCTCGACGCGGGTGAAGACCGTCTTGGACGCCTCTTCCATCTTTTCCATGGAGTCCGTGACCGCCGAGCCGAGAGTGTCAATGAGAAGCTTCAGCTCGTCGGTAATGGCCTTTGTTCCGACCACGGCGGCTTCGACGTCCACATCGCGCGCCTCGCCAGCTTTCGCCCTGTCGTCCGCCACCAGCTGGAATTCTTCAAATTTGGCAACCAGCTCTCCGATGCGCTCGTCAATCTTGGCACCGAGGGTCTCAGTGGTCTGCTGGAATCTCTCGTCCGATTCGAGTTTGACGCCGACGACGCCGGCCCGCGATTCCTCAAACTCTGACTTCATAGTGTCGAGCATCTCGCGCAGATTCGAGCTGTTCTCGCCGATGACGTTACTGAGCGAGTCCAGGACCTTTCCGACGGACCCAATTCCTAGGACGCCGTCCTCAAGCCGGCTCTTGACCGTCTCGTTCAGCTCCTCGAGGAAGGCCTTGACGTCGCTGACACGCTCGCTGACGCCGACTATTTCCGCCTGGCGCTCCTCAAACGCCTTGGCGCTGACCATGGATTCCGTCTCGAGCCGGCTCTTGATTTCGCGCACAATCGCGGCCAGGCTCAGCAGGTCGTCTTTGGTGGGGAGGCCGCTGTCGTCTTCCGCCTGAGTCATTCTCTCCACGGCGGCCTTCACCTGCAGGCAGGCCAGGGCAATGGCGTCCACATCCGCCTTTGTGACCTTGTCGGGGTCCTCCAGCTGCTTGTCGTGGCGCTCTTTCATCTCGTCAAAGCCGTTGGCCACCTGGGCAACGAGAGACTCAATCATGCTGATGTCTTCGCGCGATGACAACCCGTCCACTTGGTCGCGAAGGTTACCGAGAGTGATCTTGGTGTCCAGAACAAGCGCCTCAATGGCGTCGATATGGTCTTTGCGGACACACTGTTCGCCGTCAATAAGGTCGTCCAGACGGGCCTTGGTGTTCCGCAAGATAGTCTCGATCGCCTCGACGTCCTCGCGAGATGCTGCGTCGGTCGCAGCGCGCGGCGGAGCTGGCGGTTCCTCTGCAGCAGGAGCAGGAGCAGGAGCAGGAGCAGGAGGCTCACGGGTTGCCAGTCCCTCGACCGCTTCATGGATGGCGTGCAGCTTGCTTTCCATCCCTTCAATCTTCTCTTTCCAAGCTGCGTCCTTCTCATCAGCATGCTCTGCTGCATCCGGCTCAGTGGACTCAGCGGACCCAGCAACAATTTCGCGGTCTGAAGACGTTTTTGTCTGGGCGGCATCGATGACATCCACTTTGGTCCGCAGCTGCAAAATGAGCATTTCGAGATTCTTAATGTCGTCGTGCCGCAGCATGTCGGCGGGAACAATAGCATTGCTGTGGTCCAGAGTTGCCACGGCGTTGTTCTGGTCACGCAAGCTGTTAATTTCAGAGCGGACGTCGCCGATATTGGATTTCAGCGCGTCGAGAATCTCATCATTTGCCGTCAGATCAGTCGGTTTGTTGCAGAGCTTGTCGATGCTGTTGCGCAAGTCTCCGAGGCCTTCTTGAATGGCATCGAGAACCTCAGACGTGCTCGTGACATGACGGTTGCTAATCTCGCTTCGAAGAAGGCCGACGCCCTCTTGGAGAGCCTGAAGCACCTCTCTGTTGTTGCCACCCGCAGGAGCAGCTGCGGGAGTTGGAATGGCTGGAACCAAGGTCGAGTTGACTGCGTCGCGAAGAGACTCGATCTCTTCTTTGAGCATGTCTTTGGAGTCGTCGTTGGCCTTGGAGACTAAGTCCGAGATCTCGTCGCGGAACACGTCAAGCGTGCGAATCAGGCCCTCGGAAAAGTCTTGGTGAGTGACAGAAGCAGCAACCTTGTCGACGTACGACTCAAGATCGGCGCGAAGCTTTTCAAGGCCATCTCTGGTGGCGTCCAGGACTTGCTCAGTGTCCCGGCCGTTGGCAGCCACATTCTGCTTGGCCTCGTCGGACACAGCCTTGAATTCCTCACGCATGAACTGCATGATCTCGTGGAGGCGGGAAATGATCTCGTCGTTTTCTGGTGGGGGATTCAGCGGGACGAGCTCCCGATCGGAGCGGGGAAAGTCGAAGCCGTTGAGGCCTTGCTTAACGGCGTCAACCATGTCTTCTTTCGTGATTTCGGCACCCATGGCAGATGGAGCCACGGGAAATTCAAACTCTTCCAGACACTCCCGGACTGCGCCCAGCACTTCCTCGCGCGACAGAGTTGCCGGCATCTGCGGTGGCACAAAGTGCTCCAGTCCTTCAACGACAGCCCGGAAGACCTCGTCTCGGGTGGCACCTGCTGGCCGCTCATCGCGCGGAGCGTATTGGCGGAGGCCCTCTTGTAAGCAGGCCAAAACTTCATCGCGCTCCAGGCCGATCTGCTGGATCTCGATCTCCGGCTTGTATTTCTCCCAGGCGTCTTGAACCGCCTGGATCACGTCTTCACGACTCAGCTCCGGCGCGTCGGGCTGATTTGCCTGCGAGTCCTTCAGCGCGGCGCGCATGGAGTTGTACACCTCTTGGTAGTCGACGGCGGGGACAGCCTGAGCGGCAGCCGCAGCAACGGCCGCTGAAGAAGCAGCCGACTGGCGCCGGTGCTCTCGCATAAGGTTGTTCATGTGCTGCTTCATTTCGGCCAGGCCCTCCTCGACGACCTTGGCCATCTCCGCCTGGGTGGCGGCATCCGGCTTGCCGTCGTCCTTGGCGCAAACTTCGTCTAGGCGGCGGCCAATTTCGCGGCCCATACCCAGAACCTCACCGCGGAGCTCGCGAACCAGGGCCTTCACTTCCGCAGTGAGACCGCCTCCCTGAGCAACGCTGTCCTTGACTGTCTTGATAATCTTAACGATATCGTCATTGATCACGTCTATGCCTCTGTTCGTAGGCACCGATGACCGCCGCTGCTCTCCGGAGCTGCTGTGTAGTAGGCGTTCTGCCCGCTGCGTCATAGGACCCCTGCTGTTGTACTCAATCTCCCGAGAAGAATGGGTCTCTTCGCCGAAGCTAAAGGTGCGTGACCGGGGTGGGCCGCCCATGCGACTTTCTAGGTCGCTCACTTCGCGGGACATTGGAACAACAGACTGCTCTTGTCGTTCTTTGACAAGCTGCACCAGTTCTTCCAGCTTGGCAGCCGATGCCATGCCGGCAAGTTTGTCGATGACTTCAGAGAGTCTGCTCAAGAGATGGTCCTGGCCTTCCTTGGTGCCCATGTCTCGAGCAATCTTTTCGAGCAGGGCGATGGTGTTCGGCCCGTCTGCACCATACAGAGACGGCGTACTCAGAGACTCTCGGTCTAGAGACGCGGCGAAGCTGTTCGGGGATGGAATTCGAGGGAGAGAAAAGGGGCGCACAGACTTGGAAAGGGGAGATGTTGTCTGCTGTCCATGGACATGGGGTTTGTTGTCGATCATGAAAGGGGCGCCGTAGGCGTCCCGAACCTTGTGTGACGCGGCTTCGCTCGCACTGTTGAGGAGCTCTCGGAGGCTCTTGCGAATGTCCTCGTCTCTCGCGTTGGTGGCTTCCTTGAGGCTCAGGAGGTCGGTAGCGTTGTCTCGGCTTCGCCGGCTGAGCAGCGACATTTCTTTTTGCAGGCTGGTTGCAATGCTTGTCAGACTAAGGATCTGCTTGGACAGGCCGTCAACGGACGACGGCTGTCGGACGAGCGTCATAGCCATGTTGTTTTCGTGCATGGTGTTGCTGCGGCTGCCACTGCCGCTGCTGCTATTTGCACCGCCTGCGATGCTGTTTGTGACATTGGAGAAAGGCACTGGTTCCGGCTCAGCCGCCGGCGGTGGTGGTGGCGCCGGTAGAGGGCCAGTCACAGGTTCTCTCTGACTAGCTGTGCCTGAT
This sequence comes from Hawksworthiomyces lignivorus, assembly GCA_002917075.1. Classification (NCBI taxonomy): domain Eukaryota; kingdom Fungi; phylum Ascomycota; class Sordariomycetes; order Ophiostomatales; family Ophiostomataceae; genus Hawksworthiomyces; species Hawksworthiomyces lignivorus. Next base: position 12,229 of record NTMA01000178.1, read on the forward strand.
GTGGCCATGTTGTGCAGAGCCAGCATGGTGGCAGACTGAGGCGGCGTGTTTTCGCCGAGAATACTCTGGTGCGGCCGCCGGACAAGGGGCCGCACGATAGGGGTCAGGCTGGGGCCAGGGCCGGGATTGTTGACAAAGGGCTTGTCTTCCATTTTTTGCCTCTCGCTCGAGACAAATGGATCGACACTTCTCAGCGGCGTAGACGGCCGATGGGCCTTTTCGGGGGACCGTGGCGTGGAGCTGTTCGAGTCGCGGTTGACACCGCTCTCCAGCATCAAGCCCAGGTCGCGCACCGTGGTGGGCTGAAGGGACTGCATGCGGCGGTGAGACTGCGAGCGCACGCTGGAGGTGGGGCTGGAGACGGTGGCGGAGAGCGAGACGCCGCGCGGCGTCCGCTCGGGAGACGGGTCGCCCATGCGTTTGGCGAGGGCGTTGGAGACGAGAGCGCTTTCGCGCGCCTTTTCGGTCAGCGCGGCATGGGCCGTCTGAATGGCGATGGAGGTTCCGGCTCTTGACGTTCCAACGCTTGGAGACTGCGGGTTCAGGGGCAGTGGTGGTGGTGCCCGCTCGGGATCAGAGCTATCCCACCTGTTTCGTGTTTGCTTGGTTAGACGCCGGAAACTAGTCTTGGAAGAAGAGAAGGAGCAAAAAGAGCAAGAAGAAAGAACCCGCCACAGATAGAGGAGGGGGGAGGAGAGCCAAGGAAGAACTATTATGGCTCTGCGCTCTCATACCACTGCCGCGCAAGACGAGAAAAGAAAACAAGAATAGAGAAAAAGAAAAGAAGCAAAAGAAAGACGGGTCTCAAACGTACATGGGAATGAGAGATCGACCGTAGTCGGAAGACGACGAATGTTGATGTTTCAATGCCCGCTCGGCGTCCCATGGCGCGACGTCGCGCTCGATAGGAGGCATATTGAGAAGACGGGGAGAAGAGAGGCGAGGCTCTCTGGAATGAGGGTATGAAGAGAAAGGAAGTGTTTGGAATGGAAATGTCGAGACTACGACGTAGCTCCTCGCCTTTAGCAGAAGCTTGTGATGTTTAGGTTTGCGATCAGCGCCTGGCCCGCGGCCAGCTTTTCAAAGGTGAACGTCTAGCTTCGGAATTTTGAAGCTCAGAGAAGAAGAACAACAACAAAGAAAAAGAAAGACGAGGCACAACGCAGAAGCAAAAGCATGAAAAGAAAGCGGAATTGGAAGAGTGTGGTTGAAAAAGTGAAGCTAAAGTGCCTTTGTCTGCTTCTCGCAGCGGAAGGGGATCTATCTCGAGAACTATAAGACCCTTGTATTATTATTATTTACATTATCTATAGATACAACAAGAAGGAGCGAGCTGGGCTTGTTTCGTCACTTGGGCAAGACCGTGGGCGGCAAGAACGTGCGGGCGCCGTACTTTCCGCTAGTGATGAGTGGTTACTTTTCGAACAAAACAGGTAAGAAGTGGGTGCAGGGGTAAACAAACGGGCACCGGGCAACCACGACCTACACACGTCAAATGAGTGGGGCAGCTCTCTGTTCAGTAAGAAAAGCAACAACACACACAGAAAGCGCTTTGACGCACATCCATTGATTAAAGACATACGACTACTCCGTGCGGACATGTACAGTATGTACACACATATGTATCTTACATGAGGGCATATGCGATATACAGGAAGAGATCGATCTCCCGTTTCTATTTAATTTTTCGTTTAAATAAAACTGTCTGTGTTTAATAGAATATGTAATAATACTTAAGATCTGCAGTTGCATCTCGTCCGAGATAAGGAATTAGCAGATGTGGCGTAATACGTGCTTGGCCATCAGTCACAAACAGCTCGCTGTTCTCTGGTCCTGTCTTTCTTTCTCTTACTTTGCTTTTTCTCTGGATGCTGGGAAGCATTGTTATTATTCTTTCAAGGGAGATTGTTCTAATTTATAAAACAAGATATAAAAAATTAAACAATGTAAGTACGATAAAAAGGTATGGGCAAAACGAAAGCCCGCATGCCAAGATTTGCTGTAATACACAAACGCCATCCATCCCGTCAGTGAGCCCCCAACTTCCTTTGCAACCCGTGATCTTCGTTTCTAGTCATCACCTCTTTTTGTTTTCGTTTCTGCGCTCCTGCCCCTCCAACTTACCGCTTGAGGGCAGTGTCGAAGGCGGGGATCAGGGTTTGTGCCAGCCAGAAGGAGAAGACGAGCTTGGGACCGGTCATGAGGAGCTGTGAAAAGAAAAAGGCGTCAGCAGGTCACGTCGAATAAAAAGCAGACGGTGCGTTCGGGCTTACCTTGGGCACCAAGCCCTTGAAGAAGCTGGAGAGGCCTTCGTTGCGGGCCATGTTGGACAGGATGCGGAAGCCGCTCTCGGGGTTGTCAAAGTTGCGGTTCTGGATGCGGGTCTTAATGACGTCGAGCGGGGCCGACACGACCAGGGATGCCGAGGCGCCGGCGATGGAGGCGACAAAGTTCTGGAACCAGCTGGCCTTGTTGTAGTCCTCGAGCTTGAACAGGAACTCCTTGGCGAATGCAGAGCCGCCGAAGAGCTGGGAGGGAGAGAAGAGACATGTCAGCACGGGGAGCGCCCTAAGCAGTGAGACAAAAGAGAGAGAGGGGGGGGGGGGGGGGGGGGGCATACAGCAAACGAGCCCGGCGCGTTGCGGGCGGCGGTCCAGCCCCAGCCGCGGTACAGGCCGAAGCCCTCGTCGCGCACGATGCGCAGGACACCGCGGCCGCGGAAGGCCTCGGGGTTGGTCTGGCGCTTGATCTTGAGCACGTCGAGCGGCAGCAGGACGATCTCGCCGATGCCGATCAGGCTGCCGGCGGTCGAGTGCATGATGGCCTTGCCGGTCTTGGCGCCGAAGGCGCTCTCAAAGTTCTTGCCATAGTGCGTGGCAAGGTAGTCGCGCACCACAGGCTGGCCGCCGTACTTGTAGATGCGCTGCAGAACCTTGTAGCCGGCGGCGTAGCCGAGACCGGGGAAGAGCGAGACGAACTTGCGCGCGAACGGGGCGGACGCCTTGTCCTTGAAGATGACCGAGTTCAGCTGCGACAGGTTGGCGACCTAGAGAGAGAAGCAGATTTGCGGTTAGCTCGGGCGAGAGGAAAGGCGGGCGTCCGGAGAGTAGAATGCGTGTCCAAGTGGTGGGTGTGTGTGTGTGTGTGTGTGTATGTGTTCGTAGGAGGGCCGCTGTACTGTACCCTTGACTCGTTGCTCATCAACCGCTTAGCAATGGTGTCGACCTGTCGGCGAAGAGGTTAGCAAAAGCTGCACGTCGGCCGCGCTCGTCCCCTCTTGTAGTCTTTCCGTGGACCGCTCATACCGGGTGGAAAACAGCCAGTTCCGCAATACCAGCAGAGCCTGTTCAGCGCCACACTGTCAGTAACAATTCTACTTCGTCTTCGCCAATTCTGGTTGTGCCGGGCTTGTCGCGTACCAGAACCCAGCAGGCGAGCCAGGTTGGACTCCTTTTCGCGGCCAGTCGAGGGAGGAGACATTGTGATGCGGGCTGCGGAATGCAGGAGGCGTGACTTGGGGGGGGCTTAGGACGAGGGAAGAGCGAGAGCGAGTAACTAGGGGCGCAAAAGGGAAATCGACTCGGAAAAGATTGCGATTTCTATAGGAGAAGATTGACAAGAGAGAGAATCCCAATTATGTCCGACCAAGTCCGGGTTTCCTCAAAATAACGCTCTTGCTGAATGATTCACCTCGAACGAAATTCGCAAGAAAAAAAATTTCCCCAGACACTGAAAAAAAATTAGCGCTATCGGACCATTGCGGTTTGTTCCTGGGCCTGGGTCCAGTCCCCTGTTCCGCGCCCCTCTTTGCACCATTTTCTATTTTTTTAATAAAGTGATGTCTTATCGAGGGGGAAAGCTTCATCTTATCGACCAAAGTACTCCTGGGCCTGCGAGGCCCGGTAGGCTAGGGCATTGCACTAGTATTAGTGCTCGTACGAGAGAGTACTCCGTAGGTTAGCAAAAAAAAAACTATCTTGAAGCTATGATTCGCCAGTAAGCTAACACTCCAAAACCGCTCTCTCATAGGCCAATCTGCTGTGTCGACCACAAGCTCCCAGCATCGCCGAAGTCCTCAAACGACGTTGACTGTTTTGCCAGTCTGTGACTCGACAAGATTCGCAATAACGTCGCTTTTGCTTTTTATACCATCTCTCTTACATACCAATAACACATTGCACTTCCTAGATATTTAAACTGTACCCTTGATCCGTAGGACTGATGCATAATGTTGGGCTTTGGAGAGCTATCGGACAAATGGTTGCAGGGTTGAAGTCCAAGCAGGCTTAGAGTCCTGAACAGCAAGCGAGATAGGGGGATCATTTGTTTTGTATTATTTTTGTTTTGGACATATTAAAAAGGCTTTTCTTCTTTTTTATTCATTTTCTTTTTGCTTTCCTGTGTGTGGTTCTGCTTTTTTTGTTTTTTTTTTGTTTTTTTTTGATTCGATATGTTTTTTAACTTTTAATTCAATATTTTACTAAATCATTGAGAGATCTCTTTGGCCTTCCATTTTTTTTCTCATATGTATTAAAAGACCATTTGATTGATTGATTTCTCTTTCCCTCTTTTTTGTTTTTATTTAATGCTTTTGTTCTGTTCTGATCAATATTAGATCAATGTTGTTGTATTTATTTTGTTGTCTTCAATTTTTTTGTTGGTTTGTATTTCCCTTTTTTTTTTCTTTTTTCTTTCGTACCATCAAGATAAACAACTGACGAAAGCATATAGAAGGCCTTAATTTATAAACGAAAAGCACCTTGTTGGTTTCCTAATTGATATTGTTCTTCCTATAGAAGCCATGTTTAATCATCTCGATGGATCTTACAACTGGACAAATACACTGTCGTAAAAGAAAAGAAAAGAGCCATATCCCAGCCACTGAACGCCATTTTTTTTTTACGAAGACCGGCAGCGCCGCTTTGGCCTCGCCCTTCTCTTTTTTACCGCCACAGCGGCGCCGTCACCTCCACGGCGCGCTCCACCACGGCGCGCACGCGGTCGGCGAAGACGCGGCTCGAGCACTCGACGTCCAGGTCGTCCAGCCAGACCTTGGCCTCCATCTTGTCGACCTTGACCAGCACGCCCGGCACGGGGATGCCGGCCGCGTGCAGCCGCTCCAGCTCGCGACGGATGCGCGCCCGCTTCTTGCGCTCCTCCTTGTCGCCGTCGCCATCCTCGTCTTCTTCTTTGGCCTCGCGGGACTCTTCCTCCGCCTCCCGCTTTGCCGCCGCCTCGTCCTCTGCCTCGTCCTCCCCTTCCGGCGGCAGCCGCGGCTCGGCAATGGGCGACACGTTGTCGGCGCCGAACTGGGCCTCCAGGAACATGCACAGGCGGCTGAACTGCTCCTCGGGCGTAATGTGCGCGTGCAGGTTGCGCACGGGCAGGTCGTGGTGGTGATGCGAGTGGGCGTGGCCGTTTTTGCCAGATTCTGCAGATTTTGTTAGCAAGGGATCAGATGAGAGACATGCAAAGGATGAGAAAAAAAAAA
>NTMA01000179.1:0-17309 GCA_002917075.1 Hawksworthiomyces lignivorus
GAAGACAAAAACTAATTAAATATTTTTGATGATTTCCGGCAATAGTGCCTTGTTGCAGCAGAGGAGAAGATGCGCGTATTGCAAATGGTCTCTCCCTATGTAATCGAAGATTGTAAAGAGCAAGACAGAGATTATAGCCTTAGCAGTCCCCTCCGGCAGTCATATCCTCCAATAGAATCCTTTGAGTTTATGAAGAGCGACCGGTTTTTCTTTGTTACAGTCTAAAACTATAATTACACTATATGACCGCTGTAGTCTCCGTTTTCCCATGGTATCGGCGGTATAGCCGCACAGCTGGCGATGTCTTGGCCTCATCGCTGAGCCACCACGATGGCAAGGGGTCATTTGAATTGGAGCTCGACTCGGCTGACTCCTTGTCGGTGTTATAGATGCCATTGACAGGCGTAACCTCAGCAGTCGCTTCAACTGTTACAGGAGAGCGGGGCCACCGTGCTTGACGCCGTGCTTCGTACTGGAAGAGGAAATGGATGGCAATAAACATGACCGCAGAGACCACCGCGAACCCTATGTACAACTTGGCACCGATACGCCAGTGGGGTGCTTCGGACGCCGGGTATGCGGCCAATGGCACAAATGCGTTCAGCAGGTACGCCAGAATTGTACCGCTGGCGAAAAGAACAGTTCGTACCTCGGGTTCACCCTCTAGATGAGTGGCTGCCCAAGCGCAGAGAAGCATCGTGGAGACGCTAAAATTGAATTGTCAGCTTGACTTGTTATCTGCAACAGGGAGTAGGAAGGACCGCAGAGAAATGGTGATCTACCCTCCAACAAAGTTCATATACCAGCCGGCCATATATGCAGACTCGCTGGCAGGTCGCACAATTAGAATGATGAGAGATGCGATGTTGATGACCTGTGACTGTTAGAATGTCATACTGCATACCCTCATTTATCTTTGTGAACCTACCGAGTGTAACAACAAGAATGGCAGTCGAACGCCAAAAAAGTCGCTAAGCCCATTGAACAGCACTTCTGCTACTAGCTGAATGGCCTGGCCAACAATCGGAAGATAGTTTAACTTGGCAACAGAACTAAGAGTGTCAGAAAGTGGTGTTTGCTAAATTGAATGAGGCAGGTAGCGGGAGAGCACACTATTTCTTGGTGCCGTCGTGGTTCGTGAGCGACTTTAACCATAGATTGAAGTAATTAGATGGGACTGTGTTCCCACCGATAGGCCACGAAACTAATTGTCGTCAAAAAGTCTGCAAACTCGGACCCCGTCACAGGATGAAACTTACTTGCAAAGAGCCACAGCTGCCAGAATGAAAAGCACCTTACAAAACTCCGCACTGTAATACCTTTCTGCGCTCTGCGACCAATTCGATGCTGGCGAGCTAGAGCGATGCGAATATGGCGCTTCTTAAAGTAGAACTTGGAAAGAGGGTTTTGGCGGTCGGGCTGCACATGTGATTAGAAACAAATTTCCAGTCACGCGAGCGGCTCCATGCATATGGGAAAATCGATACAATTATCAGGGGATTTACGCACGTATCCAGGCAATACAAAGAAGGCGGCCAAGGCGACAAATATTGTACACACTCCGTTGATGATAAAGGCCCAACGCCAACCTGCTCGGCCCAGCGTGCCATTCAGATTCGTAGCAAGTGCCCCTTGCAGTGCACCAGATAACATGGCACCAGTAGGTTGGGCGATATTGTAGATGCTCATACGCAAGGCAACTTCGTGGGGCATATACCACTGGCTAGCCATGTGAGCACCTCTTATACTCATCGTTGATCTACAGGCTAAACATACCTAATGAGGGTGAAGTAGCCCGGCCATGCAGAGCCCTCAAAGAAGCCGATAGCGAAGCGGAGGCCGTAGACCTAAGCCTATTCAGTGAAATGAAGTGTTCGTAGGGGAGAATGAATCTCACTGTTTTGGCAGACTTTGCTGTCGAAAGGCAGCACGTCAAGATGCCCCACATGACCTATCCTGATGTGAATGATGGTTCTCGTAGATGACGGGGCCTAGTTGTCATGAACACACCTCGCACATTGGCAACCACTTTGCCGGGCCGAAGTGGGACACAATGATGCAAGAGGGATAGAGCATCACCATATAGCCAATACTAGGCGGCGTTAGTGTGTCTTCTCTCAAGAATAGAATTGAAAAAGTCTACTTACTTGAAATAGGTTGTGAAGTAGTTGAGTTGGTCGCCGTAAAGCGCTAGGTCTTCTTGCATTCCGGAAACGTAAGCGTTGCTCTATGAAGTGCCGTTAGTTTCATTAGTCTTGGTATGAATGCATCGTTCTGAGGGACTACCCGCGAATTTTAGAAGTTAACACTCACAATGTTGGTTTGATCTAGATATTTGAACGTATAACCTAAGAAACCAATGACAAGAAGACCTAAATCAAGTCGCCAAACCTATACACAGAGTTAGTCTAGACTCTGTAGTAAAATACGAAGTGTCTGTACACACAAAGGCTCGTTCTTCGGCAGCATCTATCTCGTCATCCGCAGCGAAATCATCATCGGTGTTGTGTTTGTCGGCTGTCGGTATAGCTACAATATTATTGACTGCTTTCTTATTGGTAATAGATTCAGTGAGCTTCTCTGTAGGAACAGCCATCACATCACCGGCGACACCAGCGGTTGCGTCAGCTGCGGTTATTTCTCTAGTAAGGACAGCCATATCTGGGTGACTATGGTAGCTAAACTACCCAAAGAGAATATCCTAGAGGTATGCTATGCCCGAGACTGATGTTTATGCGTGTACAAAGAAGAAGTATGAATGCAACAAAAGCAAGGAAGCAGGCTATGTTGCAGTCGGCTATGCGGAACGCAAGAGGAAAAGAAATACTATTTGACAGCCGAGGAGAGCATTAAGTAGGTTCTTCTTACTATGATTTATATTTCCTTCAACTAACTCACTACAATTCTGTCTTCTTACCTAAATAAGAACCTAATCCAAAGGGTACGTCGACCCTCGCAGCTAGTGAGCTCTGTTTTTCAAATGCAAGTGTCTCATCTTGCGTAACTGAAGGATAACTATCAATGACATCAAAATCTATGGCAAAGACGTGATTTGGAACGATGGCATTATGTGAATGTTGAAATGTTAGAGGTATCAGGTGCTTTAGTATGCATGTGTTGCGCATCCCACTATACTTTCTGTGCAGTTTGTTTCTTTGGGTCATCTATTCACTACTGTAGGTGTTATACACAACATCTCATATCTACCGACGAACTAGCAACATATTTTGTTTCTTTTTAATACAGCGAAGCATAAGATATAACCTCTGATCCACCAGATATCTGCGACGGGAAATTTTCCTTGTCTTGAACAACAAAGTACCACGTCCCAAGAGACTGAGGAAATGTCGTGATAGCGGAACGCTCTAGCGCAATTAAACAAGCCATAGTTCTCCACAAGAACCGCGCAATTTTGATGGGCCAATTACTTCTACGCGAAAATAGTTCTACATTGGAAGGCTTTAAATCAAGACCTGGTCCTAAACTGCATGAAACTACTGACTAAGATTAATAGGTATTGCTCTTATAACGGTAACTTATTCAATTCTTGTACGACAGAAGCCATTCTCAGCGGTTTGAATAACTGCAGCATAGCAGTTAACTATAACTAGCGCACAGTGACTCACTTATACTGAAGGCAGAAATGGCAAGCTGTTCTAATGATTGTGAACAGTCTTTCAGTGACCGCTTAAAAACCCTTTAACTACATTCAACGTGACCTTGGCCGCACTGTTGTTATAGTCGTCCCAGCCGACCGAGCAGCACCAATTGATGCTGCCCACTGAAAACACGCTGCCGCCTCCTGGGGTGCGGTAGTACACCATGTCAGAGCGGATCTTGTCCGTTTGTGTGCCCAGTGTCTCGATAATCGGAAATGCAACATCCTCGGGAACGATGCCGTACGAGTCCGGATGTCCAGTGCTGCTTGCGAGGATTACCACATCCTCGGGGCTGCCAATCTCAGCATCGTAGCGGTCGACCTCGTCGCCGCTGGCGCCACCACCAAGGCCGTCCACGCCGATGAGCTCACCTTCGGGAATGCCCTCGAAGATCCAAGCCGTGGTTGCGTCTGTATTGTTGGCTTCAGTGCGCCTAAACGGCACGCCAGGGGTGGCTCCCTCGCCCGCGAAACCAATACCAAACAGTGCATTGCAGGGAAGGCCACGCGACCGCCACATGCCGCCCTGCTGCCCGGTCATGCTGATGACATGCTCGCCACCGGGCAGCGTGTACGTGCGGACGCCCTGATCTGCGCGGCGGATTTCCAGGCGATGGGGGCGCAATCCGCTGTCAGTGCCGGCAACCCAATAGAAGCCGTTTCCTCCAAGGTACATGAGATTGCCGCCTTGCTGCGCATAGTTGATGTATGCGGAGTAGACCTCTGGACTGGGATATTCTGGATGACTTCCAGTCAGGACGGTGTTGAAACCGCGGATAGCGCCGATGCCATGGGCGTCCAGGTCGTGATCCGTCAGCACTTCGTACGGGATTCCCTCTCGCTCAAGGAGCCCAATCAGCATTGTGTCAGCGCTGAATTCGCGCGGACGCTTAAAAGCCCACATAATGTACCCTGGCCGGATGTTGAGAATGGGTCGCTTGGCGGACGAGAATACGACGCCCGAGCCATCGTAGTGCACGTCGTAGCAAGACAAGCCGAGGTCCGCGCGCCGCTGCATACGTTCCAGGTCCTCGCCGCGAGCTATATCATTCATGTCAAAGCCTGGCCCCACGTCGATGGCAGATGAGCGGTTCTTGTCCCATAAGTGCTCGTTGGCATAGGCCAAGTACGTGAGCGTGGAGAGCACCACGGCCACCTTGCCTTCCCGGTTTGCCCAAGCATCGGCACTGGGCCGCACGAAAAAGACGATGCTGTCTGCTACCTCAGCATTTGTAGACTCGACTACGACAGCGTAGGCACCTGAGCGAGCATTCTCAGGCACAGTGATATGAAAGTCAGTTGACCAGGCGGCGTCATCCAAATCATCCTCGTGGAAGTGGATGGCACCATAGCCGTATGTAGCCTTGGTCCAGTTGGGTTCGGATCCATCCCAGTCATGGCCCTTGATGCCACGAGTGGGGGCGTTGACAAGTATACCATCCAAGCCATTGCCTGATACATCGATAATGGCGTCACTGGAAATCTTTTGAGAGAAATCTAGCTGTATAAGAGTAATAGGTGCCGCATTAGATGTCTCTCTAGTCTTGATACACACGTCATCCAGGCGTCCGTTGAAGAAGTTAGTCGCTTGCACTGAGGAATCTGTGTCTGTTGGCGACCCAGCATGGCTTGCACCAATCATCAATGCGTCGAGAGCTTCTAAGTGGACGCTGTTCGCGAGGGTGTGGGCGGCATTCTGCACAGTGGCACTTTTGTTGTCCGATGCGACCTTGGAGAGCAACGAAACAACTCTAATGGATGCCGAAAACACAGTCCCGTCAACCTTTCCCTCGACGCTGAGCCACTCCTTGCGGCGAGGCTGACAGCTTGTGGAAACAACTTGGATATCCTCGCCTGTGCCTACCCAGAACTCAAGGATTCCCTCACTAGACAGCACAGCTGCAAACCCGCTTTTGTCAGTTACATTGAGAGCGGACAGCAGAGTTTGTACATGGCTGCACTGTGGCATCCACGGTTGGAAGAAGAACGAGAAGCTAATGCCCGTGGTGCCGGATGGGAGTGGAAGTTTCTTTGGCACGAGTCCATACGAGCCCGGCTGGGCCATCTGGAAACGTCCTTGGCCGCCGCCAGCAGGAATATCAGCGATTAGCTCTTCCGATTTCTTGGGAGAATGCGGAACATCGACGCCCTGCACAATTCGCACTGTCCGGTATGTGTACTCGGGTTCCGTGCATGAAAGCTTGTGTTGTCAGCATAGAGCCCATGACAAATTGAGACCAGATATTTTCCATGGAGATGCACTGCACTATTACTGACCTTGATGGCGACCGTGTCCCCAGGACTGACAATCCATGGCTCTGCATAGCCCGTGATTTCAGGAGGGTAGTCCTTTGGCGGAGCACAGATAGTCGCCATGGTGAGAATGTCTTTTTCCGATAGGGCTAAGACAGTGAGTCTGGTGTGATAGAGCAACAGCAACAACAGTGGCAATAAAAGTAATAGAGGCGTCTTGTGCTGACTGGCAACTGTTTTACCTATCTTCTGATAGGCCTTGGCGGGGGTCCTGTATGTCCCGTGGTGATCTATTTATTACCACCAACTAGCCACTGGTATCGGTTATCGTACCAGTTACCGACGTTGACTGTTCGAAAAGCGTCGAAGCTAGAAAAGCGGGTCTCTCCTTCCGCTTTCGAACTTGAAGCAAGCTAATGCAGTGCTAGCCTTATCACAATCGATGATGACAAGGGATCAACACGTCTGGACACGGGAGTTCTCTTTTAGGAAGGATAGATAGGATCATGGAACATCACCAAACTCTGCCTCGCGGGCCTATAAAAATAGACAGTAGACTCAGCAGAGCGCCCTTGGATGACAATACTAATCGCGCCACCGGGCATTGGTCTGAGAGCCGGATATCTCTCCTAACCTTCTCGTCACTTTCTTGCTACTTCCAATTCCCTGTTACTACGACTTGTACTCCCATTTCCATCATGGCCGACGTCTACCAGACTGTGCCTGGAACAATTCATCTCCTGGATACCGACGGCCAGGGAGAGCACCATGGCAAGTCGGATGTCATCCTTAACCCACAACCCAGTGCGGACCCTGAGGACCCGCTCAATTGGTCACCAGCACGCAAGCGGTTTGCCATTGCCATGGTGTATACCTATATCTTTGGCGTCGCCATCGCTACCACTGTGCAATACTCGGTCATTGGTGACATTTCGACTGCTACTGGCATCTCCTTTGCTAGCATCGATACGGGCAATGGTCTCATGTTTCTCTTCGCCGGCTGGGGTTGCTTGATCTGGCAGCCCATTGCGCTAGTGTTTGGCCGCCGAGGCGTGTATGTGCTATCTGGCTTGCTGTGCATGGCAGTAATGATCTGGACTGCGTTCACACGCACCGCTGGCGACTGGTACGGACACCGCGTGCTAATTGGCCTTTTTGTCGCACCCGTTGAGTCTTTGCCGGAAGTGTCCGTACCCGACTTGTTTTTTGCCCACGAGCGTGGCACATACATGGGAATCTACGCCCTCTTTGTCTTTGGCGGCAACGCTCTCGCTCCTTTCTTTGCTGGCTACATCTCGGAGAACATGGGCTGGCAGGCAGCCATCTGGTTTGGTACCATCGTGGTCGGCGTGACCACCATCATCGTCTTCTTCGGCCTCGAGGAGACCATGTACCTCCGCGCTACGGTAGAAGGTGCCGAAGACTCTACTACTACCGGAAAAGCTGCAGTGACAATTCTTGGACGCCGGCCACCTGCAGACACTGGATCCAATGTTGAAGCGGCTGGCGAGGTAGCTACTGCCAACGAGAAAGCGCCAACTGCAGTCGACAGCTCCAGCGCCAGTATGTCCTCACCGACGCCTCCGGCCCAGGAGGGAGAGCTTGCTACCTTTCCGCCGCCCCGGACCTATCTACAGAAGCTGCATCTCTTCCGCAACATACCTGGCCGTCCCTCTGTCAAGGAGATGTTCGTTATGATGTACCGGCCGCTGCTGTTGTTCTTCTACTTCCCATCCATCGTCTGGTCTGGCTTTCTGTACGGCAGCAACCTGTCATGGTACACGGTGGTCAATGCCACAATGGTATTGATCCTGGGCAGTGCGCCCTACAACTTCTCGACGGGATCTGTTGGGCTGTCATATCTGTCCGTCTTCATCGGCGCGGTGCTGGGCGCTGTCTGGGCCGGCTGGGCCGGCGACAAGACGGCGCTGTACTTGGCGCGGCGCAACCACGGCATCCGCGAGCCCGAGCATCGCCTGTGGATGCTTCTGCTCTCGGGTGCCGTTGGCGCCGGCGGATTCATTTTATGGGGCGTCGGCGCCGCCCATTCAGTACACTTTATGGGCCTCGTCATTGGTGTCGGCATGGTCGAGTTTGCCGTGGTAGCGGGCGCGTCGGCAGCGCTCTCTTACGCCGTCGACTGTTTTAAAGAGATTGCCGGCGAGACATTGATTCTGGTCATTGTCATCCGCAACAGCATGGGCTTTGGCTTCTCATACGGCATTTCACCGTGGCTGGATGCGCAGGGCTATACCAAGACATTCGTAGCAGTGGGGCTGCTATCGCTAGGCTGCACCTACACGTTTCTCGCCATCATCGCCTTTGGCAAGACGTTACGTCGGCATTCTGCCAAGAAATACTGGCAATTTGTCGAGTCGCAGGTTATGCGTGTATCACATTAAGCAGGATTGGTAAACACAAACAAATCTACATCTAGTGGTGAAGCTCCTCTAGTTCAAGTCGACAGTCTGCACCTTTCATCCCCGCGACGTTCCCATATAAACTAGATTGCAATCTTTCTCTTTCAATTTTTTTTAGTAAGACTAGATAATATACATTTAAGCAAGCATAAAGCTATAGGTTTCAAGGCTCCTCTAGAGCATTGAACTGAGCTTACCACCAGAATAAAATGATCCTATTCATGGAATAGCATACATAGCTCAAGTTGAAAGATTAAAAAGCAAAATGATAAAATATGGCCTAATCCAAACACAGTTCTTAAAGTACAGCGAAGAGGTAAGTACTCGACATAATGAATACCCATCCCCTTGAAGTCTAGATAAGAAATGGACAAATAATAAAAATAATTTAATCATCAGCATACATGCACTCCGTGTATTTTCAACTCAAAATTATATTTTTCATAATTACATATCTCTCAATGATACCAACAAGTGTCAGCACCGTTTCTTCCCTCCTCCTCTTGCGTCGTATATTGTGCCTTCATATCTTTTTCTTGAAACCTGCAGCCATTTGTTCCTTTTGACCCTTCGCTCTGCTGTTGATGAAGCTCATTGGATCATGATAATGATAAGAGGCGCGGCCGAGCACGTTTTGACATCAGTAGTTTTGTTCAACGAGACGAAATGTATCGCAAAACGCTACGCAGCTATCTGCTGTGGGAATTCCGGGTCGTTTCCGGAGAACTGTTAGCCGGTTGGTGTGGCTGTGGGACTTGTTGAACAACCCAATAACAGCTCGAGATCTCTGTTTCCTAATTCGGCAGAGATAGCTTACATTTCTCTAGCTCGACCAGTCGACTTATTTCTTGGCTACGATCTCCCTAGTAAATGCGCTTTTCTCCAGAGACACTATGAATTACAGTTCAGTGTTACTAACAGTCTAAAATCTAACAAATAAACCTGGTAGAAGAAATAAGGCGAGTCACTCGTAGAAAACAGCTATAATACTCGCCAATATGGCGTCTCTCTAGCAGTCCTGAAACGGCCTCTCTTCAGCTCTTATTCACATTCGCCTAGCTTGTATATCCTATTAATCTCATATCTGGTTGCTTCCGATACGTTTTCTCTCCGCAGCCAAAATGACGGCTTCAGAAACTAAACCTTCCGTGGCTCCTTCAGCTATGCTGCCCGCCGACGGTGAGCTCAAGTCATCGAAATCGTCGCTGCCGCCTGTCCTGGAATTTGACGCAGGTACATGCAATGTCGACGAGCTCGTAAATGCCCTCAAAGTATCGGGTGGTGTTGTTGTGCGCAATATGCTGAAAGCAGAGGCGCTCCAGGCCATTGAGGCCGATGTTCGTCCCTGGCTAGAAAAAGACAAACCGTGGAACGGTGACTTCTTCCCGCCGGAAACACGCCGCGTGACGGGCCTCCTGACAAAATCCAAGACATTTGCCCTGGATCTCGTTGGCCATCCACTATGGCTGGGAGTTGTAGATGCTCTGCTGACGAGCGAGTATCATTCAAACTGGGTAAGCCAAATTGAACGGAGTGAGAGAGGGGCGAGCGCAAGACTGACGGAATCTTGCAGGTTGGAGACAAGCAAGAGAGCAGCATTGCTCGCCCTCAATTAAACAACACCATCGTTTTCAGTATCGGCCCGGGTGCTCGCGACCAAGCCCTTCACCGCGACGACCAGATCCACCAAGTGTGCCACCCCGCCGTATCGAAGCATGTGCTTGGCCGCGATTACGGTATTGGCTTTTTTGTAGCCGGTAAAAAGACCACAAAGCAAAACGGTGCCACTCGCTTCATCCCGGGATCGCACCTCTGGGATTATAACGAAGGGCCGCCGCGCGAAGACCAGACGGCGTACGCTGAGCTTAACCCGGGCGACGGATTTATGGTACTCTCGGGCTGCTTCCATGGAGGGAGCGCTAACAAGACGAAAGACGAAGAGCGTCTTGTCTACTCGTGCTTCTTCACGCGCAGTTGGCTGCGTCAGGAGGAGAATCAATATCTAATCCATGACCCAGAGCGCCTCCGCGAACTGCCTCAGTGGTTGATAGAGCGGGCAGGCTGGTCGCTATCGCCTCCCTTCTTGGGATGGGTAAACCTAGAAGATCCAATAGCCGTCCTGTATCCTGAAAGAGCTGGAACCAAGGACATGTTTTGAGACTCATGGAAACAATAAAGATAACATGACTTGCACATAAGTTAGTCACGTACTGCCAGAATATACATACACTGAGAAACCTGGGTGCGAACCTCCAAGACACTTTGCCACATTGCGAGTCCCGTGCTGTCTGAAAAGTTACTTTTCTCATGTGCTAGGATAAAACATAGTCTTTATCCGAACATCCACTCTTTAGATGTAGCCAACTCTTCTCTCCCGTCCTTTGATAGCACCACTTGCTTCACAATGTCTCCCCACCAAATATTGTCGCCGCCTTGAATATGGCTGTCTTTGTAGGTCCAGACTGTCTGGATGAGCTGGCGGGCAGACATGTACATTCTCAGCCCCGATAAACTAGTCCAGCGTTCACAGTACGCTTCTGCTTCCAAGCGCAATTGGCGATGCGCCAGGGAATCGGACCCGAGTTCACACGCCGCTAAGACGACCGGCATCAAGCATTGCTTCTGGAGAGCTGACGTAGGC
Source organism: Hawksworthiomyces lignivorus (assembly GCA_002917075.1). NCBI lineage: Eukaryota > Fungi > Ascomycota > Sordariomycetes > Ophiostomatales > Ophiostomataceae > Hawksworthiomyces > Hawksworthiomyces lignivorus. Next base: position 10,973 of record NTMA01000179.1, read on the forward strand.
GGGAAACCTCGGACAAGACGAAGGATTTCTTCAGCAAATAAAGACATAAGGCTACTCCTTCCACCACTGTCAATCTCCGTAGTTTTGTCGTTCATGTCGTCATCTGCATCAATTGGCCTTCTAGGACGGCCGGAAAAAGGATTGGATGCACCTGTGGCAAACACACGAGCGCAGTACAGCAACATCGCCTGGCGCCAGCAGTCAAATAGATTCGCGCTATACGAGTTACCGGCCGCATGGGGCTGTGCGATCCAAAGGCGGCGCTCGAGTTCGACGGCAACTTCGTGTGACACGGGCACCATGGCAGAAGCGGACGCAATGTCGTAGATCAAGTCTGCTATGTCGTCGGGAAAACCGTTGAGGCCAACAAGGCTCCATTCGTACTCGGAGCGCCAGGCCATCACCGATTCCAGGTACGCCTTTGGGAAAATGGGGTTTCTCCGTGACATGAGCGCCGCAGTCAAGTCGTACCACCCAATCATGACAATTAGGCTGCGCAGCGGCGCGCTACGTCGCGCTATGTCTATGCCACCGCTTGCTTCAACTATTCGATGCGCGCCGCGTATGTGCACGGCCCAATTAGAGTAGCCAGAGCTGGAATACTATTTTTCATTTGTTGTGAGACATGTGCAGGAAATAATGTGCGGAAGATCACTGACTCGGCCTTGCAGATTACTTACATCTAATACCATGAATGAAAGAATCGTCGCGAGCACTGCTGCCGGGTCAGTCGTGCTCAACGACGCGCGGAATTTCTGCAGTGCGCGGTCTTTCAGCACCAGCACCTCGAGGTCCTCGGTCTGCCGAGCGATTTGCGCCTGGTGCCGCTTACCCACTGCGACAATCACATCCAGCAGCCAAGGCATGTCAAATACCATGGGCAGACAAACCTGCCACGGGTTGACGTGCACATGAAATGTGAGCATTACTGCTGAGAACCGCTGCCGATAGTAGTCGAGCATGTCACCGTGCTGCTTGGTTAGTCGGAACGGATTGGTGAGAGATGGTGGGACGGAGTCAGGTTCCGGCAGAGAATGCGTGAAAATGCGTTCCGAGGCAGCATTGATGACAGGAGATAATCGTCGCGCCAGTGTCTCTTTCCGAGATCTGCGCCTACGTGTGGGCTCCACACGTCCGCTCTCCTGTACAAAGGAGAAGCTCGTCGGCGGCTGTGACTCGGACGGGTCTTGCCTCCCAGAAGTAGTCGTTGGGACAGCAAACGTTCGGTGGCTCATCTTTCCACGACTAGCAATGCCGCGCTGCCAGTCGAGCTTCTGTGCAAAGCCCGCACACACCAGCCCATTTTCAGTACAGGCATTACAGCGTGGTCGGCGCCGGTCGCAGGTTATCTGTGAGGCGCGACAAGTATAGCAGTCTGAAGATGCAAAGCCCAATGAATTTGTTTTCTTTGGCAACGTCATTGGCTGGCATATGAGAGTAGCCATGGCGAAAGGCTTGCAGGAGAGCTTAGGGATGCCACAATAGAACAGCGCGCCAGAAAACAACAAATTACAAATATCGCATAATAATCATAAACTATTTCATAAAATATGGAGAAGAGAATAATAGAAAAAGGAAATGAGAAAATAAAAGAGGGGATATGGCAAACCAAAGCGCCTGGTGCGGCATTCGTTTAGAGAAACCGAGATAACCCCCGCAGATACGTTGCCAGACGAGTGGAGTCCGTCTTATCAGTGACCGCTATGCCCATCAGTCACTTAGAATTCACTGGACGTCAGTAAAGTGCAAGATGAGTAGCCTTCAGGCCTAACCAATCATGGTAATGGCGATCACAGAGATTCGTCGCCAAAAAGTACATGGCAATCAATTGCAATAAAACATTTAACTCTGTCCACTCTAGTACTTCTGCTCGACACTGTTGCCGGGAAAACCGCATGAGGCAATGTGTTAGGATGCTCAATTTGAGGCATTGAGAATGGCAAACACTTCCCATAATATAAGATTTCCCTCGTGGCGCAATTGGATAGCGCGTTAGACTGTTAAGCCATAAGACTTGGTTATCTAAAGGTTGGTGGTTCAAGCCCACCCGGGGGAGACTATTTTTTTTTCCTTTTTAGCAGCGTCAATAACTGCACAGTCATCGTTTATCTTTATTTTTGTTGTTCTCGCTGTCCACCGTTAGTACATAGACTAGCCATGCATGTAAGCTAATCTCCTAGTTGTTCATCATGGTGGTTTTCGCCCCAGAGTGTTCCATCCAGCACAGATAGATAGCCAAGATTAGCTAAGTAATACGGTAAAACACAATGTCGTAACTCAACAAATACCCTCTAACAACACTACTTAAACGCACAGCATATTTATAGAACGACCTAGTAATGTAAATGTTGCCATCAGCAGCACTCCATTTTGAATTAGTTAGTATTCCGCTCTCATTTAAACTATCAGTAGATATGTTCATCTACAAAGACAATAACTAGATCACTTTTTACGCATATAGGAAGAGCTTAGAAAGCTACTCAATCTTACTAAGGCTCATTAATACTTTGTGACCAAGTTATTTCTAGTAGAAAATTTAGTCACTAAGATATCGAATGCTGCACAATCCGAACGCCTATCTGTCTTCCAAAATTTCTCACGTTTTCCCTAAATATATTTGGCTTATGGTACACTATTACTGAGCTACGGTAATACACATGCCTTGTGATATGATATTTCGTCAAGTGCTAACTGAAATATATTAATCTGGCTGAAGTATATTAATTATCATGATCTCTGAAAATCTGCAGTCTGTTAGCATCTGGCTGTTGTAATTCAATTTTGAATTCGTTCAGCTCCTTGGCCTCAATGAGGGGGAAAGTATTCCTTCTGTTCGCCGCGAGTGTCTGATCTCCTGCAGAATGTTCCCGCACTGCTAGCACTGCCCAGTCTTTCACACTCTGAGGAACAGTCACAATTTCTAAGGCCTGCTCTGGCGCCAAACCGCGTTTCCAGCTCGATAACTTAATCGTGACAACGATGTATGCTCCTAGCATGAAGAGAAATAACCCGAGTAAAACAAAGAAAATTACAACCATAGATAGCGGCGCATATGCCGCCGGTATCAAGTAACCCTGGTCTTGGTCCTCGCCCTCTCCTGGTGTTGCTAGAAGGTAGTTGTATCCGCCGGAGTCCATGACCATGGTGTTGAGAAGCATTGCCACCTGGTCGGTCACGTCGGTCACAGCCGGAGTATTAGAGCCCCAGTACATGTTTCCTTAGAACATGAGGGTCCAGCTCTGTAGGTCGGAGAGCGAGGCCATTTAGCCAACGGTATTGGTCGTCCCGGTAGCACGAAGGGTTCAGTTCAGTGCCACCATCTGCACGGGCTCGTTGGGTTGCCAGCCCGTTTGGACGGCAGCAAGAACACCGCAGACAGAGCCAGCCGCATCGGCTATGGCTGAAGAGCTCCACACGACCAAGTGATTGTCGAACCTATCCTGAGTGATGGAGCTCTCGCTGAACTAGTTCGAGTATAGAAGCCCCTTGTTGAGGAAATCAGGGATAATTGTGGCATTAGTGGTAACCGATTGTGTAGCTAATATTCGAGTTGGTGTAGACGTAGTACCACGAGCCGAGTAAATCGCGGTCGTCGAGACAAAAGTTCGAATCCAAATTGACCTTTTTGTAAATGCTGTAAGGGCACGAGTTGTTGATAGCAAAGGAGTTGGACATTCATGAGAACAGTAATAGGGCGGCCGTTGAATGGAGAGTAAGGGTTCGGCATGCTATCGTTAAAGACGAGGCCCTGGCCAAAATGGCATCTAGAGTGGACCAGCTGCGGAACGACGAGGTACGTCGTCATCAAATCAGTAGCCTTTCCTAAACCGAACAACAGAAGTATAGGGCAAAAGCCGACAAATCCGCCAGAGAAGCGGCGGAGTTCTACCGAAGTCCATATCAGATCAAAACCATCTAGAGATCCGATAGCATTGGTTGCGGCGAATTTCCTTCGGCGACCTACACCGAGTTTTGTCACTGTATGGAGCACCAGCCTCAAGAGCCATCCTGCCATGGTTAAAATGACTAAGAAGTAGATGCGAAGACGGGGTGAAGAAGCTCCCACTAATGAATTAGCAACCAGACTCGCCACAGAATTCTCTACATGCTGTGCGGCGCTACCGATCGAACCTACTGCGCTTCGGTTCGTCTAAAGCACCCTCGAATGGCTCTGGTCGACTCAAGATGCGCGGCATCGTCGACGCAGTATTGAATTGTCCTGGGATCTATCGGCCGTGTGGCGAGGACAGTGGCAGACAAGAGGCGTGTAGGATGTCTCTCTGTCCGCATCCAACGGTTGAGTTCCATGAATCCAAGCTTCAGGTCACTCCAGTCCGCGGACGTACCCCTTACTTTTATCCGTGCTGACCGTAGGGCGGCATCTGCTTGAATTGAAACGGGGTAAAATGTAGTAGAGTGGTTCGCTCAGTCTTCACTGCTCGGCCACAAACCTCGATTGCGAAGCGGCGCCCAAGGCGCTCAAGTTTACCAAAAATAGGACTAGCGCCTTTGGACCGCATCGACATTCTGACGGCGTACCCGCTCCCGGTGCATGATACGTGAATATCTTACGCTTGAAGCCAGCCCCTTACCAATTCATCCCAATTTATCTCTCGCCTTTACACTTCGAACCATAGCAAAATGTCATCTGCGCAGACTATATATCTTCCTTTAGACAGTGATCGTGACGATATCCGGCTCCTTACTATCATCAATTCGCCAACTCCTTCAGAGCTAGTCCACTGTCAGATTGAGACGGTGTCGCTCCAAAATATTCGTGACGAGTACGCCGCGCACCTTGCCTCGACAAGCGTTGTGGAAAAGCCGCCAACGACAACCTGGTGGTGGAGGCCTTACCGCTGCACCGCTGCACCGCTACTTCAACAACGACATCCCGCCCGAGGCCAAGGAGGCCGATTACGACGACGTTTACGGCGCGTTTGACCGTTCGTGCAAGGAGCGACGCCTCATGCTTACCAAGAGGGGATACCTCGGCTGGGCGCCAGATAATATGCAAGGCAGGCATCAAGATCAGACGCGGGTCAGAGACGTGATATGTATCATCTATGGGTGCTCCGTACCGCTAGTCGTACGGCCGTTAGGGGATAGGTGGCAAGTGGTTGGCGAGGCTTACGTCCAGGGATTAATGGATGGCGAGGCGCTTGCGCTGCTCGAGTCTGGCGAGTGCGCGGAGGGAGAATTTACGTTTTGCTAATTCTGCCGCCGCCCAGGTCTTACTTGCCCATTACCCGCCAATGCTGTCCTTCGTTCGGCCTATACATGAGTGGAGGAACTAACACTGCGTCAGTGCCAAAGGTTCGTCTGCGCGGTCTGTGCTCAGAATTATTTCGCAGTGTTCTGGTGTGAAGGCGGTATTGCAAGCGACCGTACGAGCTTGTACATTCATTCTTTTGACGCATTCACAGCATTATGTAGCCATCTCACGTAAGCTGCCGGTTGTTCTAATTACCTCGCGCTGCTTATCGATACCCAGCTCCTTTAAAACCATTTTCCAGTTTTTGCGGGCCACGCCGCCCAATTTTTAGATGATGCTTTGTATTTGAGTGTACTCTTAAGTAGCTCTAGCTTATGCTTTTAAATTTATAGAGAGTTAAAGAGGAAACCGGTTTCGCACATAGTTGTATCCCAGGAGTACCAAGTAAAAAAAATTCTTTCATAAAATTCATTTATTTAGACAATCATCAAAAGAAACAAACGAGGCAATTTCGACAACGATCTTACGTAGAAATACATCTTTTGATTCGATAGAGCAGTATTATTATGGAAGGCTTCGACCTTGACTGGTTAGATGGCGATTGTCTTGTAGATTATCGAACTTTCAAATTACTATCGTCCGACAGGCCATGGCGCGGACACTGGGCTGTCATTGGCGGATAGAACTACGGCTACTGCCAAATGAGCCGCATTATCAGAGCCTACTACATATACGGAGTTCTCGTGTGACTTCTGAGCGGTGTCCTACGTTCCAGGAGATAAATAAATGTGACCAGAAGAGAGTGCCAGCCTGGTTCTTTTGCAGGCAGGTAATTGAAAGCCGTCGCTGTGCAAATTGAAAAGATGCCTCTTAGAGATGATATGTAAAATGCCAATTTTTAATATAATTTAGAATTGAATGAATTTCCGTTTGGCTTAAAAACAGATCAGTGAAGTTCATCACATGGCTGGATGTGCTGTTTCATGTTCTTTTGTTTGCTCAGCTATCTAGAGTCGATTTCTGTTGCCACAGAAGCCATCTTCCGATCACCTCGTAAGCGGATCAAAGACATTGCCAACTAGCAGCACTAATAACTTAGCGCTTAACAATTCCCCCCCCCCC